>VMDO01006573.1:39747-99125 GCA_007922755.1 Pedetes capensis
TGATGCGAGAGGATTGCATGTTGAAAGCCAGAGGCAGCCTGCATAACTTAGCCAGACCCTATCTCAATTTTTAAAATAATTTTTTTTTCAGTACTGGGGTTTGAACCCAGGGCCTCACACTTGCATGCTTTGCAAGTGCTGGATCACTGAGCAGCACCCTCAGCCCCCCCCCCTTTTTTTTTAACTTTTTGAGACAAGGTCTTGCTAATTTAGACAGACTGCCTCTGGTCTCGAACTTGTTATTCTCCTCCCTCTGCCTCCCAAGTAGCTGGGATTACAGGCATGCGGCACCATGCTGGGCTAGATGTTCCTTTTCAATGCTACCTAATATTCCAGAATGATATATTGATCATATCTGCTATGTCTTCCCACACTCTACCATCTCTGAAACCCTCAAACACTCAAACTAAAGAACTAGATCTGGCATTCCATTCATTTCTGGGTTGTTCATACTTTTTGTACTTGTACATAAAGTTTTCTCTATTGTGCCAAATAATTTATTTGATTTCTCCTATATTTGAATCACTATCTTCATCAATCTGCCAACAATCAGACGTTTTTATGATACTTGGGGGTTGTACCCAGAGATTCACACATTCTTTGCAAGTGCTCAACCACTGGGCCAAACTCCAGCCGCTTTTTATTTTTTTATGTGGATACAGGGTCTCACTAAGTTATGCAGGCTGCTGAAAGGCCTTGAACTTGTGATCCTCTTGCCTCAGTCACCTGAGTTGCTGGGACTAAAAGAATGCACCACTACACCTGGCAAAAGTCAGTCCTTAAAGAAAGTCAAACTCCAGATACATTTCCTGTAAGATTATTTCTCCAACTAGGAATGAGATTTGTCCCAGTTTTATGATACCTTTTTCAAAATGTCATGTAATTTTTAAGTTTTTCCACATGCAGGATCATATTTAATCCTCTCAGAAAGCTGGTATAGGAAAGGCATAATTAGAACTATTTTATTCTTGGAGATTGAAGTAATAATTGAATATTTAAGGCAACAATATTAGTAACTGATAGAAAAGCCTTCTCATGACCAACCACTTTTCTCTTACAGTACTATGCTCCTACTGCAAGATATCCTGGAACATGAAATAGAATAATTTACACCTAGAAAATTCAATTCATGTAAATAAAAGTTAGTTTCTTCTTTTGTAAAACAGACATCACACTAACAGAATTTATTTGTTTGTTGGAAAGATTTTTAGCTTAATAATAATGATACCTCAATTTCATTTTGTGACTACTTCAGGCACATATGTGGACATTCTATTTGCATTGGCTCATTAATCCTTACAACAATATGTGGACTGCCTAGGTTTTCACCTAAGTGCTATTCTTTGGCTGATCCACGTGATTCAACTCCTTTTTGTATACTCACGGGTACTATAGTTTTACTAGTGCCTCCATTTTCTTCACCTAGTTTCTTCTGAGTCCACTTGGCTTTGCTTCCTTCCTCCACCAAAACTACTCTCATTAAAGTAAATTGGCTTTAGCTGTCATCAAACTTATCAGTGAACACCACGTTGCTAGCCTTAATGGTAAATCTTTCAGTCTTCTAGTCTATCAGCATCATTTGACACCTAATTACTGTTTTTTCCTTGAACTGCTTTCTCGATCTGGCCTTCAAAACACTAATCTATTAGTTCTATCCTTACTTCATTGTGGTTACTTCTTTTCTGAATGATTCTGAGTTTTCTGCTTAAACTTTGAAGAACTTTGTTGTTTAGTACTTTGATTTCTTTTCTCCAACTACACTTACAGTATAGCCATTTTTTCTCAGATTCATGGATTAAATATCAAACATAGATGCTGATTATTTCCAAATATATTTCTCCACCAAAATTTTTCTATTTCATTGTATATTTATGAGATTATCAATCTACTTGATCTCTCCACTTTGATATCTCAAAGTCATGTCAAAAGTAGTGTGTCCAAATCTTGATTCCCAAAGGTCTAAACTTAGTCTTCCCATATCCCTCCATCCTTTTATCATTTCATTTGCTTAAGCCATGTACTAATTAGTTCCATATTGCTACTATATCAAATTATGATAAATTTATGGCTTAAATAGTACAAATATATTCTCTTACAGTTCTGGTTATCAAGAGTTGAAATGAGTCTTTTAGGCTAAAATCAAGGTGTTAGCAGGGCTGGTTTTATTGGAAGCTGTAGGGCATAATGTATATCTTTGACTTTTTCTTCTTCTATAGGTTCTCTTCTCTCCTTCACTCTGGTTAATGCATGATGTAGTGTTTTCTCCCTCTGCTTCTGAAGTTACCTGTCATTCTTCTTTTTGATTCTTCCTGAGTCCTCTTGAAAGAACCTCTGAGGTCACATTGCTCATGCTCTAATAATGTGTAGGGAATTATCTGGACATCCTGGAGGTGGACCGCGAGGGTGATGGGGCCAAAGCCCGATTGGTCTGGGCGGAGGTCTGGCCCCTCCCTATATCCTGCCACCTCTGATTATCCTTAACCCAGGAATATAGACTGGGACATATTCAACTCCCTAAGAGCTAATATGGCTAACTAAGTCCCAGTTTACCTTTCATCTACCTTATTCCTACCCCTCTCATTGAGTGATCTAAGTTGGCCCCCAAACAGCCCAGCTCTGGTGTGGCATTTTTCAGCCTGTTTGGCTACCCAGACCTATCAAATTCGTTATTAAAGAAAGCTCAGTGATTTGTCCAGCCTGCACCTAATCCCCAGTCATAAGTGCTCTTTTTCAAGCCCTCACATCAAGAGCTGCTCCTGGTCCACACCCCCACCTAGAGTGTATGTAAGTAGACCAGGTGTCTATTCGTTTCTTTCTTCCCAATCACCTTGACTCTGATTGTTACACCAGACTTCACCACTTTGATCACTCAGAACTTCAATCAAGCCATAGAGAGGCAAGACTCTGAGAGTCAAGAAAGAAGACCTTGAACAAGCCAAGAAGAGCTCTCAATCCCCCCACCCAGGGGAGTATATGAGAGAAGACAACCAGTGAGAGGCAACATCCTCAGACCATACGCGCAGCCAGCAAGGACATCAGAACTGTTTGGCACTTTGATATAGAGCTGTTATCCCTTTGCTATAGAGCTGCTGCTGGCTAGAGAGCTATTATATAGAGTTGTATAATCTTTAACCTCTCCTGCAAAGAAGTAGCTTAATAAAGTTCCTATTTGTTGTTGAAGGCTCCCAAGGTTCTTCTTGGGACCACCAACCAGCTCTTGCCCACTCTCGAGGATCTCCTACCAAATTGGTGTTAAGGTGAAGCTCTGTGATCTTTTGCCAGGCCGGAGCCGACCCCAACAATGATGGAAGCTGATCTTCCCATCTTGAGATCAATTCAGTTCCATCTGCACAATCCATTTTGCCATATAAACTAATATTCATATGTCCCCATGCTTAAGAATATGTTTGGGAGGCTATTAATTCAAACTATGGCATACTGTAAACATTCTCTCTTTCTCAACTTACATTCAATTCATCAGCATACCTGATAATTCTAAATTATAAATATGTACTTTACTTGATCCTTTTGATTACTGGCTCTGACCCCAAACCTGTTAAAATCATTGCCATCTGAATTAGAGTAATACCTCCAACCAGTCCCCCTGCCTCTAATCTTACTCCTGATATAGTTTATCCCCCACCCAAAACATAGAGTGTTCCTGCTAAAACAGTTTTATTATTTTACTTCCTAATGATTTCTAATCTCACACAAAACTATATTCAAAATTCTCACCATGGATCACATATGTCTAACTATTTATAGCTTATCTGCTTGTCTGTATCTCCTCACCTATGTTACTATACCTCTACCAGCTTCTTTGCAGCTTAGGCCATTGTATTCATTGCATTCCAGACACTTTTCCATAGATGGTTCTTGTTACAGTTTGAAGTTAAAAGGTCCCTCTACTGTCATATGTTTAAGTGCTTGGTCCTCAGGTGGTAGCTATGTTTGTGTAGGCTGTGGAACATTGGGAGGTAGGACCTCTCTTGTAGAAGTAGTTCACTGGGGATGGGTTTTGGGAGGACTTACCTGGACTCTTAGTTCTACTAAGCTCTTTCTGCTTCAAGATGTCATGATGTAAAGAAGTCTTCCACAAAGACTCTGCCACCAGCTGCTTCACCATTCCTCCCACCATTATGGACTGTCATCCTCTAAACTATGAGCCGAACAAACCTACCCTTCCTCCTTAAGTTGATCTATCAGGTATTTTTCCTCAGTGATGCACAAGCTAACAAAGTTCTACAATGTTGAATCTTTCACTACCTTTAAATTTTTCTCATTGTGTAAGACAGATTTTCCTATCATTATCAAAAATATTACAATGCCCAAAATAGTTTCTATTCTCCCAAGTTATTTTTCTTTTTAACACTTGTTACCGTCTCACATACTATAAACTTTTTAAAATAATTTCCTGGTGTTTTTCTCCACAATGTTCCTGATAGCATCCCTGTATTCTGTAGCCCGGTGAAGCTTGACATACTGTAAACAATTTGTCAATATGTGTTGACTGACTGACTGACTGAATGAATGAATGAATGAGTGAATAACCAATTGAAGGTAGATGTGAGGATCATTTTCCTTGCTTTTCTGGTGAGTGAATTGAAGACACATGAAGTTATTTGTATTGAACTATGTGAAGAGTTATAGCAGTTTGGATTTGAGCTCACAATTTTCTGACTCCAAATCCCTGCTCAAGCTGTATCGACACTATTCTTGATAAATGATACAATCATTATAAAAGAACATATAGATTTTAGTTTTGGTACTGTTTATTTTGTATGTATGTAAGACATATAGTTAATCTTTACCAGTGATGAGCAAGTTGATACTGACTCTTTTTATTCATTTTAAAATGTCTATATTTAGCTAACGTGTTCTTGAAGGCCAGCAACACACTAATTGGAGTTTCTAAATTATGATATGTGAAGACTTTATGCTTGTCTACTTTGGATTTCAAGACTACATGCCCTGCCTTGTCCATGTATGTTTGTGACTTCTTCCTGTAACTTACATGACTGCTCTATTTATTGTACTTCCTATATCTTATGTAAATAGCACTCACATATCCATCTTTTTATTTTCTTACTCTATTTTCTCCATACATTTGTTCCACTAAATGACATCATTTATTAGATATTTACTTATTAATTTAAATAATGTTTGTCACTAAATTGTACATACATTTCAAGCAGAGATTCATTACATGTTTGAATTATTTAATACTGTTTTTACTTTATTAATAATTAATTAGATCAATAGGATACGAACATTAAGTAATTTTTAAAAATAATTCTATTAGAAGTGTTAATTTATTTAACAGTATATTGATTCTAACTTTACAGCTGTTTCATACTTTGTTTGGATTGCTTTCATTTACTCTACACAGTTTACTTACAGCCTAATAGACACTAGGACTAAATTAAGTGCTGGCGGAAAGGAGAAAAGAATAATCATTATTGATTAATATTCATTACAACAATATATATCATCAAAACCTTTGCAACTTAGCTTGTGGGATAGCTGTCTTTTATAATGGTCTTCTCTTTCCCATACTATTTCTAGGAAATAGAAATGTAAATATGGAGGCCAATAATAAAATAATTCCAGTCTTGAGGGTTTGATTCATAAGTTTGAGATGAGTCTTTGAGCCAGTATTTTTCTCTGTTGTCTACAGCTTCTTAGGGCAACAATGTCAGAGAATGACATGTCAGGATCCTGAATGCGCATGTTCAACATTATTTTATTCTGATTAATTCATTATCTTTATTTCCATAAGATTGGAATAGAAATAAAAAGGTAGTTACCAAAGTTTTTTGTAGGTAATGTTGAGAAACATCATAAAGGTGTTCTGTGAATGTTTGGAGCCAACTGCTTAAGCCATTGTAACTTTTAGGACATGAGAAGAGAGGCATTATTGAGTTTATGCCATTTTCCTGTCCTCTTAATCAGAATTGTAACTATTTAAGGATTTTTGAAAGGTGAAGGATAAATGGTACATGTTTGCTTGGAATTTTTCTTTTTCACAAATACTTTGGAAATCAGACATTCTAGGTGTGGGTATCCTGACAAGGGATTATGAACCCTCTCACCTTGAACATCAGTCTTACCTAGAAGGCTCAGAGATTATTATATGCTCAAGGAATTTCCACTCAAGACACAAACTCATACAGAAAAGTAAAGATTACATTGAGCGGGTGGTCTGGGGTTTAGCTCAGTTGGTAGAGTGCTGTTCTGGACTCTCGGAGGCCCTGGGTTTGATTCCCAGCACCTCAAAAATGGGAGAAGGATCTGGAAACCCACTCTAAAAACAATCCTCAATCAGCCACTGAAAACTCTATGAAAAGCAGAGAGCCACTGACATAGTGCCGGGCACGGCACAGTGTTGGAAGTGTTTTGCTCTGTTGTAGATATGGTTTCTATGAGTCACACCAGACTCAATAGCACCTGACAACAACAACAAACATTAGGCAAAGACGATCTCACTTTGAGTGTTACTGTCCTTGAAGAGATTGTGGTTAGCAACTTAAAAGGGATGAGGAATCCTTCATTGACCAGGATTTATATTTTCCAAATAGGCAGAGTATGGTTTCACAGAATAGTCTTTCTACTCTTTGATTGGGGCTGGGATTTAGCTCAGTTGGTAGAGCGCTGCGCTGCAGTCTCTGAGGTCCCAAGTTCAATTCCCAGCACCACAAAAATGGGAGAAGGGCCTGGCAATCCACTCCCAAGGCAATCCCGAAACACTCAGCCATTGAAAACCCTACGAGGGTCGCTATGAGTCGGATACCGACTCGATAGCACCTAACAACAACAACAACTCTTTGATTAGTTTTTTAGCATCTCACATTTAAGCACAGCTAATCTCTTTATCTGGGCTGGGATTTAGCTCAGTTGGTAGAGCACTGCTCTGCAATCTCTGAGGTCCCGAGTTCAATTCCCAGCACCGCAAAATGGGAGAAGGACGTGGCAACCCACTCCCAAGGCAATGCCAAAAAAATCTGCCATTGAAAACCCTATGAGGGTTGCTATGAGTCGGACACAACTCCACGGCACCTAACAACAACAACAACAACATCAATCACTTTATCTACAATATTTGGAGGAATGATTTGTCTAATAGCTTAGAGATTGTGTTTTATTTAAACATTTTCTAAAGAGCCACAGAGATGCCATTTCAACTCAATGCTCTTAACTGTGTGCTGTACTCTTAATTATATTAAGTTAAGAAACAAAACCGCTTAATAGAGAAGAGCACACCCTGGTGATCTTTTGACTACCAGGTACTCACAGGCTGACTTGCTACCATTTTTCTTGATGAGACTGCCCCAGTTAACATTAGGAAAATTACAACAATGAATATTTCAGAGACTCAGGGTCAATTATGAGGGGGGAATGTTAGAAATAATTAATAGATTATATGTGGTGAACTACATGCAAAATTGAGATATTAAACTAACATGGAGAAAAAAATTAAGCAAAACTGTCACAGATTCGAAAATGTATATGTGTAAGAGAGAAAGAGCAGAGGATGGGGGGAGAGAGAGAGGAGAGAGAGAGAATTCAAGCCTCTGCCTGAAATGTCTTCAATATCTGGGAATTAAGATCTTTAATAAAAAATGTAAGAGTTCTTATTAGCAGATCAAGGAATACAAGTATAATAGGTATAGTAAATTAGCAAAAACTATTTTGCTGAGGGAAAATATCAGAACTTTGAAAAATCATTTAATCAGTTTTAAGTGAGGCTTTGATATGTCATGGAGACAAACTGGGAAGATGCGGAGCTCCATTACACATGGTTTAGGCAGAAATAAATAATAGAGTGTTCCTGGTTTTCATTGTAGCTCTGACTGTGGGTTTAGGGAGCACCAATAAAGATAGTTCTAATTCAGAAATGTCTGAGTCTGATTTTCATTTGTGTTATATGTGAGGAAAATGAAAACAAAAAAGGAGGATTCTCCTTTGGGATAAAATTTCAGGTCCAGGGACTCTATGTGCTAGGCTGCACTGGCTGCCATAACAAAAGCACAAGGTCCAGAAGGATTTGGTCTCTGGTAAGGGGTCTGGTATTAGTTAGCTTTTGTGTCTCTGTGACCAAAATATCTGACAAAAAAACTTAAGGAAGGAAAGGTTTATTTTGGCTCATGAGTTCAGCAGTTCAGTCAGTAGTAGTTGGGAAGGCATGGCTGAAGAGCTCAGTCCTTGGTGGCAGGAGCCTGCAGACCAGAAGCAGAGAGACTCTGCCAGGACCAGGGTGAGGTATCACCTCCAAAGGCCCACCCCCAGCGAACTACTTCCTCCAGCTAGGTTGTACCTCCAAAAGTTCCACAGCCTCCCAAAACAGTGCCACAAGCTAGGAACCAGACATTTAAACATGAGCCTATGGAAGCTATCTAAACCATAATAGGCTCTTCCTTGGCTTGCAGACAGCTGATATCTCACTGTGTGCTCACATGACTGTTTCCTTGTGTGACTGGAAAGAGATAACTCTGGTATCTCTTCCTTTTCTTATAAGGGTACCAGGTTATTGGTTTAGCCCCCACAATTAACCTTTATCACTTCTAGACTCTATTTCCAAATATAGTCACAGTTGGGTTTTGGCTTCAACAGGTTGAAGGGGAAGTATACAATTCACCTCACAGTATCAAAGCATTTATTTTTACCACCTGAAAAAAATGCATAGAAAAGACCAGGGGTTTGGGATTGCAAAGACTGAGAGGACACAGAGCATATACATGAGGTTGCCTTTTTGAAATATGAAAACTTCAGCATAAGGAGACCATGGATACTATGCCTCTGAATTTCTATGCTAGGAAATACTGGGGTGGAGGAGAAATAGAAAACAAATGCTCATGCTTATGGAGGTAATTATACCCACCCTAAGCAAAAAGGAGTATTTCCAGAAGGTATGGTAACTGAAGGAGTTACCAAGGCAAACACATAAAATTTACTCATGTAGTAGTCTTTCAAGAGCCATGGTCACAGTTGGATTCTCATTAGGACTGGATTTTTGAAAGGGTAGAATGAAGATGATCTTTTAGGAGGAACACAGAAGTATTTATTCAGTTCACTTTAAAAATAATTTTACCATCTTAAATATTTCCTAAAATTATGGAAAAACATAAAAATTATCATCAACCACTGGGGGGAGAGGCCTGCAGCCATAGCCCTGTGGGATCTGATCCAGTCAGAGCTCAGAAGCGAAGCAGGGTCTGGCCTGGTTAGTACTTGGATGGGAGACCTCCTGGGAACACCAAGGGCTATAGGCTTGGGAGATGGACCTGACAACCCACTCCCCAAAATCAATTCGCCACTGAAAACCCTATGAACAGCAGAGTAGCACTGACAATAGTGTTTTGCCTGTTGTATGCAGGGTTGCTATGAGTCAGATACTGACTCAATGGCACCTAACAATAACAACAACAACTGGGGGGAGTGGCACACACCTATAATCTCAGTAAATTGGGAGGCAAAGGTGGAAGGATCCTAAGTTTGAGACCAGAGGCAGCCTGCATGACTTAAGGAGACCCTGTTTCAATATTAAAAGAAAAGTAAAAAAAGAAAAGGAATGGTTGCTGGGGGTGCAGCTCAGTGATAAGAGCATTGCAAAGTATGAAGAAGGCCCTGAGTTCTGCCCATACTGTACTGAAACAAAGAAGTTACCATTAACCCCTTTTAAGTGTGTAATTCCATGATGCCTGTAGCCATACCCCTGTGGTGTCTGATCCCATCAGATTTCAGAAGCTAAGCAGGGTCAGGACTGGTTAGTACTTGAATGGGAGATCACTTGGGAACACCAGGTGCTGTGGGCTGGGGGGAATGACCCAGCAGTCCACTCCCCTAAAGATACAATCAACCATTGAAAACTCTATGAATAGCAGGGAAGCACTAACAATACTGTTACACCTGTTGTATGTAGGGCAGCTGTGAGTTGGACACCAACTCAATGGCACCTAACAACAACAATTCCATGACATTAAAACCATTTATATTATGTTATCATTACTTCCATCCATCCACAGAATTCTTTTAATCTTGAAAAGCTGAAACTCTGTACCCATTTAAAAATAACTCCCTACTCATCTCTTCCTTATTCCCACAATGTAAGCTACCAATTTCCTTTCTATCTCTACAAATGTCACTTCTCTAGATACATCATGTAGGTGGAATTATACAATATTTGGCCTTTTGTCAGTCTTATTACACCCACAATAATGTCCTCAAGGTTTGTCCACGCTGTATCATAGTCAGAATTTCTTTCCTGTTTTAGAGCTGAATAATATTTAATTGTATGTGTATAAACACATTTTGTCTATGCATTCACTTGCTTCAACCTTTTGGCTATTGCAAGTAAAGCTGTTAAAAAATGATATCATGAATATCTCCTCAAGTCATTGTTTCATTGTTCTTTTGTGTATTAATCAGAGGAGGAATTGCCATGTCACATGGTAATTCTACTTTTATTTCATTTTTTATTTATATATATATAAATAAAAATAAAAATATAAAATATATAAATATATATTTATATATTTTATTTATTTCACATGGTAATTCTATTTTTATTTCATTTTTTATTTATATATTTTATTTATTGATTGATTGAGACAGAGTCTCACTATATAGCCCAGGGTGTCTTTGAACTAGGAAACGTCCTGTCTTACCCTCCTAAGTGCTAGGATTACAGGCATGAACCATCATACCCAGTGATAGTACTTTTTGTGCACACATTTAATTTTTTCTGTGACATTAGTTCTGTTTTTCATTTGTTGCCTTTACCTTCAGTGACATATCCAAGGAAATATTGTTAAATTAAATGTCGTGAAGCTTTTTTCTATGCTTTTTTCTGAGTTTTATTCTTTACAGTTTATGTTAAAGTCTTTGATACATTTAGAGTTAATTTTTGTATATGATATAGGATAAAGATACAACTTCATTCTTTTGCATGTGGACATCCATTTTTATCAGCATCATTAGTTGAAAAGAATGTCCTTTCCCCATTGAGTTATCTGAGAATCTAGTGAAAGTCATTTGACCATATTTTAAGGGTCTATTTTTAACTACCCTACTTTTTCTCATTGATCATGTGAGTCTACTTGCCAGGGGTAGTTTCTAAAATTTTATTTGGATTTCTCATTGTTGGTGTATAGAAGTGTAACTGATTATTGTGTGCTTATCTTGTATCCTTCAACTTTGATGAATTTGTTCATTAATTCTAGTAGTTTTCCTGTGTGGAGTAGTTACAGTTTTCTACATATAAGATCATATTGCCTGTGTACAAAGATACTTTTATTTCTGTCTTTTAAATTTTGATACTTTTATTTTCTAATTTTATTGCCTATTTGCTCTGTCTCAGACTTTACTCAGTGCTGATTAGAAATTAGAAAAGTCACAATTCTTATACTTTTCTCAATCTTTCAAAAAAAGCTTTCTTTTTTATGATTGAGTACGATGTTAACTGAGTTTTCATGCACAGTATTAATGTTGTGTTGTAATAGTTTCTTTGTATTCCTAGTTTATTGATCAACCCCATCATGAAATGAGATGGAATTTTAAAATCCTGTCAATTTTTTTCTGTATTAATTGAGAGAAGCGTGGGTTTTTCCCTCTAAATTCTTATAAATGTACTACATTTATTGATTTTTGTATCTTGAACCATCCTTGCATTCCAGAGTCATCTTACTAGCACATTGAATATAATCCTTTTAGTATGCTCTTCATTTCAGTTTGCTACTATTTTGTTGATTAGTATTTTGTTCATAAAGAATGTTTGTCTTTATAATTTTTTCTTCTAATTTCTTTGTTTGACTTTGGTGTCAGGTTGATTCTGACCTCATATAATGAGTTTAGAAGTTATTTCAATTTTTTAGAAGATAGATTTTGAGAAGTATTAGTTTTCATTCCTCTTTAAGTGTTCAGAAAAATTCACAAGTGTGTCTATTTAACCTTGGGCTTTTCTTTATTGAGAGATTTTGATTACTGATTTAATCTCATAATTAGTTACAGATCTACTTAGATTTTCTATTTCTTCCAGGAATGTGTAGTTATCAAACTATTGTACAGCTGCTCATTGTACTTGCTAATAAATTATTTTATATCTAGAGAAATAGTACAAAGCCCCCACTTTCATTTCTGATCTTAATTTTGAGTCTTCTCTGTTTTTTCTTATTCCATCTAACTAAAAGTTTGCTATTTTTGTTGAACCATTCAAAGAAAATTTCTTTCTCTTATAATCTATATTTTTTTCTACTTTCTATTTTGCTTACCTCAGTTCTAATCTTTACTATTTCCTCTGTCTTCAACTATTTTCTGTTTCTATAAGAGAATACCTGAGACAGGGTAAGTTATAAAGAAAAGAGATAGTTGAGTGATATGTTGCACACCTGTAATCCTAGTGAATTGGGAGATTAAAGCAGCAAGATCTAAAATTTGAGGCAGCCTGTGCATGTAGGGCATTGTGCCTTGGGGGTATCAGGGACAAAGGCAAAATGGCACCGAAGGGAACTGCTTAAGTTGGATACCTAAGTTGTTTTTAAAAAAGTTATGATTGGCTACTGCTGCTTCTGTGGTCAGAGAACATACTGTTCTCACTGTGTGCTTGGAGTGACCTCTTCGCTGATTGCTCCAAACAGAATGATGGACTGTTATGCCCCTTTCACTGACTGTAAATGTAGTTGAGCTTCCTTAATAAAATTAGTTCTTTGTTCTTTCCCTTGCCCCTCCACTGGAGACTGTTGTGTGTTTCTTGCACCTCCACACACTTACTCTTCTCTGGGTGTTGAGGTTCAGTTGCAGGCTACGGACCTGATATGCAACTTAGTGAGACCTTGCTCTAAAATGAAAAAATAGAGTAATAAGAGGATGAAGTGCAGGTGAGTGGAACACTTGCCTGGCATATCTGACTAGAATGCCCTGAGATCAATCCTTAATACTAAAAAAATATAGATCAATTCTAGAAGCTGGAAGTCTAAGACTAGATGGCTGAATCAGTTAAAGCCTTTATACTGACCCCCACAGAGTGGTACATGGCTGTAATCCCAGCCATTCAGGAGGTTCAGGGAGGAGGATCGCAAGTTTAAGGTCAGAGGCAATTACACAACTTTGTGAGACCCTATCTTAAAATTAAAATATAAATAAATAAATAAATAAGTATGTTGTTGTTGTTGTTAGGTGCCGTCGAGTCGGTATCCGACTCATAGTGACCCTCATAGGGTTTTCAATGGCAGACAGTTTCGGGATTGCCTTGGGAGTGGATTGCCAGGCCCTTCTCCCATTTTTGCGGTGCTGGGAATTGAACTCGGGACCTCAGAGACTGCAGCACAGTGCTCTACCAACTGAGCTAAATCCCAGCCCTAATAAATATGTAAGTAAGTAAATACGACTGGGGGTGCAGCTCAGAAGTACAATGTTTGCCAAGTATGAGTGAGACTCTGAATTCAGCTCTCAAGTATGTGGGGGGAGAAAGACCTCATTCTGCTTCAACTCATAACAAAAAGTAGTAAGACAAGTGAGCCTGTGTGAAAGAAACAGAATACAAGTTGTAAGGGATGATATTGCTTTATATAGTGTGCTTTCATGAACAATATATAATTTAGGCCTGTGAGAGCGAAAACTCACAGTTGTGTGAAAGACAACCTGTTCAGGAGGGCTCCACACATGATTCAAACACACTTTCTTGGTCCCACCTCCCAACACTACCAAACTGAGGAATTTATGTTTCAACACATGAACTTTTAGGAGACACACTCAAACTACAGTGCCTTCCTTCTGATAGTTTTTATTTATTTATTTATTTATTTTTGTTGTTGTTCTTTTCCATTTTTGCAGTGCTAGGAATTGAATCCAGGGCTTTGTACCTATTAGACAATTTTTCTACTTCTAAACTACATCTGCAGTTCATCTGCTCGTTTCTGCTTATGTTCTTCTTTTCCTAGTAACTTAAGATGTAAAATTAGGATTTTATTTGAGATTTTTCTTCCTTTTGAATGAAAGTATGTTGTTAGGTGCCTATACAACTATAAATTTCCTCTTAGGATTATTTTCATCTCTCAAGGTATTTTATAATTTCCTTTATTATTTAAATGCTGTTTAATTTCTACATATTTGTGTATTTGCACTATATCTTCTGATTGACTTCTGCTAGTTTCATTGCATGTGATGAGAAAAGACCCTGCACAATTTCAATTTTTTACAACTTATTAAAACTTTTCAGAAGATACATGTGGCTTACCCTGGTAAATTTCCATACTCACTTGAGAGAAAAATGTACTCTGTTATTGTTAGGTAGAATTTCTGTACATGGCTGTTAGTTGTTATTAGTCAATAGGATTGCTCAATCCTTTATTTCCTTATTAATTTTGGTCTGGATGTAAATTTTACCTGTTTAAGACTAGCTTTCCAATCATAGTAGTCATATAAATTTTGCTTTCCTAAAAATATTTATTACACTTAAAATTAAATATTGTAAAGAAATCTTATAAAAAGAATATTAATTCTATAAACTTTTTGAAGATAAACTATCATTCTTAGATGTTTAGGATACTTTCTTTTAATGAATGAAATTTAAAGTGTCAAATATTGATAATTTGCTGTAACTAACTTCTTGCTTGATTTTGTGCTGTGTCTTGTGTTATATGCATTATTTATATGTTTGTCTTTTTATGGTGATGCAGAAAGTCAGATTGAGAAATTAAGAAGCACATAATCAAGTAACTAAGAAAGTGACTTAGAAAGGATAAAAAGTCCAGTTTCTGTAACACAAAAGTTTTATTTCATTGTTTAAATATAATTCTCTAATAGTCAACAATATAATTCTTAAGAAATAAACCCATGTCAAAGATCTTATCCTATTAATTCTTGAGGAAAATATTATAATCATAAAGGTAGGATGAAATTATATAAAATAGCTATCTATCTACTTATATTTTGAAGAAATATTAAAATAAGATTACTAGGCTAAATAATTGCCTTTATAACAATAAAAACATAACCTCATAACATTTGGTATTGATTTTTCTACTGGGCATAAGCCCAGAAGTTAGCATGGAACTTGTGTTGGAGTTCCAACTGAATAGTAAAAGTAAGTGTTAAGCACAGGAATATTTTCTTAAATATGGGTGACTTCCTAGTATGACATTAAAAAGGCATCTGGTACCCTGATGTTTATCAAGTTCTGTATAACTTGCTAAAAATCATTATTATTACCTATTCTATGGGTTAATATTCCTAAATTTTAAATTCTTGGGTCATGAATTATGGAAAACTAACAAATATTAAGCCTGCAGCTGTAGCCCTGTGGCATCTGATCCCGTCAGATCTCGGAAGCTAAGCAGGGTCAGGCCTGGTTAGTACCTGGATGGGAGACTGCCTGGGAATACCAGAAGCTGTAGGCTTGGGAGAAGGACCTGGCAACCCCTCCCAAAATCAATCTGCCATTGAAAACCCTATGAACGGCAGAGAAGCACTGACAGTAGTGTTTCCCCTGTTGTACAGAGGGTCGCTATGAGTCGGATACCGACTCGACGGCACCTAACAACAACAACAACAACAACAACAACAACAACAACAAATATTAAATGACTAATGGGAGCTGATAACATTGTGCATTTTCTTTATCTGTAGTGCCACATCCCAAAGTGTCACGAAATTCCCTGCATTAGCAGCCCTGGGTACCAGATTTCAAGAATATATTTTAGTATCTGGAAACACTATGTATACCTGTAAAATACTAACCTATAATGCACCTAGTGCTTAGTTTTTCTAAATTGTGTAATTTTTAAAACATTAACTATGGTCAGAAATGAAGGTATATGGAGATTTTATATATAAATATTTGAGGCAAGTGTCAAATATTCTATACACTTAGCCAGTCTCAATGGTAGTCCCTGGATGCTGAATGAAAAGCCATTAAAAATGTATTCTTAAAAATGTCATTACTTGAGCAGTGGTTTTCAGGTTAGAATGCATTTTCCTCGTGCATCATGTATTTAGGTCATGCATAGACTATGGAAATAATGCAGTCATAGACCATGAAAATAGAGATGTCATTTAAGACCAAAAAAGTATTTGGGGCTGATGAATAATAAATTTATTTTATTAATTTGGGTGAAAAGAATTAGTATTCCTTATCCAGTAACACACTTGAGCAAATTCACCATTATACTATAGAACGGATCTCTGGAGATTCTTTTTTAGCTGAAATAATTTTACAAATCTGTGGTTAATTAGCTTCATCTCTGAATATAACAACAAGAGAGAAAAAGCCGAATGGCCTGTGATCTGTATGAGCCTCTTACTTTATAAGTGGTCCAGTAGGAATAGTGTTTAGTATGCATACTGTTGATGGGAGGCTGCTGGAATCTCCTTTGCATTCCATGCCTCCTTTCTGGGTTAATGGAGGGCTTACATGTTTAGAACTGTCAAGTGAGTATCTTTTTACAAGCATTGCATCAATTTCAGAATAAGGTAAAGAACAAAGAACATAATCTTATTCCGCATAATTTAAGAGCATTCAATTATTTGGGCACTCTGAGGTTGTTATTTTATCATTTTGAAGAGCATGAAATTAATTGAAGGATAAGGTGGATGTGAGTTAGGCAAACTGCACAACTCTTTTAATTGTCTCTCTGTGGTGACTCATGTGACTCTTTCAAATTTTCCAAATAACATGTTTTGTTCAAACCCTTTACTCCAAATCCCACTTTTAAATTTTGTTAATATAGTCTTTTCCTAGTTTCTTCACTTAAAGGCATGTATTATTTTCTATACTACAGCTGCTTTGTTTGAATATGTGGGCATTTGTTTGAATATTTCAATATTCGTTAAATATCTTCTTTTTTCCATCAAAATAACTATGCTTTATTTTTCCAAGTTTAATACTGTATTATTTGGTACTCTATGACTCATAGTCTCTTTCCTAGCAGTTTTGTATTTGGATTGAAGATAATAAAATGAAAAGATATTGCCAATAAACTTTTATGATCTTGTCAACAATGGCAAGGATAATTTTCTAACAGTTTCAGGTATTTGTAGTTTTCAAATTGTTATCTGTGAAGGTAGCATGTAGAACAATGTCTACACATCAGGAAATTAAAAATAATTAGAAATCCTTTATGACTAGAATATTTAAATATAAAGGTATAATGTGAGCTTCTGGTGAAATTGTTCTTCACCAAAAGCAAAATGATATAGTCTAGCAGGTTACCTTTCCTGTAAAGTTTTGTTTATTCATTTTCAGCAGGTGTAGAGGGATGAGATATTCTTTAGAGATAGTCTGGTTCTATTTCTCCATTCTTAATATGAGGAACATGTATTCAGAAAAGTTAAGTCACTCATCAGTTATCCATAATTCCAACCATCTTTCAGCCTTGTCCTGCTACTGCTGAGATTTTTTCTGTGAGTTCTTATTCTTCAGTAGATACCATACTATTTGTGTTAATACTTGTGCTCTGAATACTTATATGTATATATTCTATGTTGTCAAGACAGGGGTTCTTATATTCTTTTAGGACAAGGTTCATCGTTTACATCATGTTGTGTAAAGTTTTTGGAATCTGTTTAATCAATACTTTTTTATTAACATGATATTCCAAGTGTAGGAATGAAATTTGACAATTAATCTTTTCTATTTTTGGAAAAATTGTGATTTATAATAGGTTGATCAGTGCAAACTTCATTGAGACCATCGTAGTTGGTCAAAGGCTTGCAAGATATGAGGGAATAGTTGTGTGGTTACTCAGCATAAAAGCATTCTATGAAGATATGTCAGAGAAAGCAACTGGCCTAAGGTACCATCATTCCTGTTGTGTATGAGAAGTAGCAAGGAGGTTGGGTGCTAGAACAGAGTAAGAAAGACATGGGAAGGGTGGATGGTACAAATGACAGAGTTTCATAAGGTGGATTAGAATTGTAGACATGTTGTAACAAATTAGCATAAGCAGGATTTCTTAAAACAACAGAAATTTACTTCCTCATAGTTCTGGAGGATAGATGTACAAAATCATGGTTTCAGTAGTACCGTGATTTCTCCTAAGGGTGTAGCAAAGGATCCTTCCCTACCTCTTCCTACCTTCTAGTGATTACTTGAAATCTTTTATGTCCCTGAGTTTATGGCTTTATCACACCAATATGTGCTTTCATCCTTACATGATGTTCACCTGTCTCTGTGTTCAAATTTTATTCTTATTATAGAGCTTGCTCTAATCCATAATGACCTCATTTTAACTTGATTGCAACAAAAAAGACCCTGTATCTAGATAAGGTCATGCTCTGAGGTAGACATGCAGTTTTGGAGGACTATTCAATCCAGTACATTAGAGATGAATCTGGTTTTTATTCTGCAGAGACTAGAGCAACTTTGAGATACTTAGCAGCTAAGTAACATCATCTAATTATTTTATTTATTTATTTATTTATTTATTTATTTATTTTTCAATGCTTGCCAGTTGAATCACCCCTGGAGTCTGTCAGTTTGCCATAATGTGGGGGCTTGTGTGTTGCTGTGATTCTGAAACTATGCCACTGGTAAACAGATATCAGCAGGGTCACTCATGGTGGACAGGTTTCAGCTGAGCTTCCAGACTAAGACAGACTAAGGAAATGACATGGCTAACCCACTTCCAAAATAATTAGTCATTGAAAACTCTATGAATAGGAGAGAAACACTGTCAGATATAGTGTCAGAAAATAAGCCCCCCAGGTTGGAAGGCACTCAAAAGATGATTGGGGAAGAGTTGCACCTGCAAAGTAGAGTTGACCTTAATGACAGAAATGTAGTAAAGCCTCAGGGACCTTCATCTGTTAATGTGGCATGACTCAAAATGACAAGGAACAACTGTAAACATCCATTTATAATTGGAATATAGCATATACATAGGATGAATGTAGGAAAATTAGAAATTGCCAAAAGGGAAATGGAGCTCTTAAGGAATTATCCCTGGGCCTCACACATAATTTTGCAACTGCTCTACCACTTGGCCACACCCCTAGACCATGTTCTATGTTTTATTTTGAGATTGGCTGTCAGTAAGTTGCACAGGGTGCCTTTGGCCTTTAACTTATGATCCTCCTGCATCTACCTCCTGAGTTGCTGGGATTATAGGCATGTGCCACTGCACCCAGCTCTGAATTTCATTTAAAATGATATCCCTGATGGTTATGGGATAAAGGACTATTAAAGGAGCAATGATAAGAGATGGAAAACCATTCTTGGAAGACCATTAGGGACCTATAAATCATTATCATGATATGAAATCTTGGTGACTCAAATAAAGCTTTTGGTAATGCAAAGGTTGAGAAACAGTCAGATTGTGGATATTTTTTGAAGATTAAACAAACTGGGTTTCCTGACTAAGTTACATATGGAGTATGAGAGTAAGATAGGGGTCTAAGATGACCTTAAAGTCTTTTGTAGGAGATATGAAAGAGGAGAGCAGTATTCTCTGAAATGGAAAAAGCTGTTAATGATGCAGGATTGGGAGAGTAGCAACACTTCACCCTGATGGTGTGGGAAGATGTCCAATAAGCAGCTGATGCAGGAGTTTTGAGTTTGTGAGGTCTGTATGGCATATGTATATTTAGTAGTCACAACAGATAGAAGTATCTAAAATTACTAAATATAATAAAATCACATAATCCTATTATTTGTAAATGTAGATGCAAAGAGAATAGAAGAAGTGAGTTCTAATACATTTCAATATTAAGTGGTAGGAGAGAAGAGTAATCAACAAAGGAGATAGAGCTGAATACTTGTCATTGCAATATTAAGAGGATTAATAAAGGTAGCGTAAGAAATATATTTGGGCTGGGATTTAGCTCAGTTGGTAAAGTGCTGTGCTGCAGTCTCTGAGGTCCCGAGTTCAATTCCCAGCACCACAAAAATGGGAGAACGGCCTGGCAATCCACTCCCAAGGCAATCCCGAAACAATCAGCCATTGAAAACCCTATGAGGGTTGCTATGAGTCAGATACCGACTCAAAGTCAGATACCTAACAACAACAACAAGAAGAAGTATATTTAGCCTTATTACTGATTTTTAGTAAACTCTCAGTAAATGTTCTCTGGTTTAAACTATTTAATCACTTAGCTCTGAGATTTCCATGACACTCCAAGCATAAGCATGGTACTTCGTATCTGATAGGTAACCAATATTTGTTGAACAAATGAATGAGTTAGTTTTCTTACATTTCTGTGGCGTTTTGGTACTTACTCTGTTATAACCTTTATACCATAATACTACAATGGCTTATTATTACTGTGAATTTTTCTATATTCTCACAGCTGATTTTATATTAGATATTCAGTGTATCTTTACAGTATAAAGAGCCAAACCAATGCAAGATTGAAGTGTTGATATTTGTATCTTTTTTCTTTCTTTATTCCTGTTCTTTTCTTTCCAAATACTTCCAGAATTCATCCACGATTCTTCCTATTGACTATTATGTCCTAAGCCAGTCTATCATCATCAACCAAAAAATTATTGCAACAGTTTCCTAACTGGTATCTTGTTCTCCCAATAAGATCTTCAAATCCTTCTTTTTTATGCACTAGACAGAGTAATCTTCCCAAATCCACAATTTTGATCAATTTAATGCATCCCATAAAATGGTTCAGTGATTTTCCTCTTTAATCAGAATAAAAATCTGGCCTCTAAATATATTTCCAATCTCATTCTTCTTCAATCTATTTTCAGCATTCTCAATTCTCACTTTATTAAATTCCTTTCATTCATTAATTAATTAACTAATTAATTAATTTTTTGTGGTACTGAGGGTTGAACCCAGGGCCTTGCGCTTGCATGCTTGCAAGTGCTGTGCCAATGAGCTGCACCCCCCACCCCTTTTTCTTTTTTACTTTTTAAGACAGGGTCTCACTAAATTACACAGACTGCCTCTAGTCTCGAACTTGCAATTCTCCTGCCTCTGCCTCCTGAGTTGCTGGGATTGCAGGCATGCACCACCGCACCTGGCCATTTATTTTTTATGCAGCTTTCATTTACTGAGCTCCTTTAAATAACCATCCCTGGAGTAAGAGATAGCGATACCAAGATAAGCAAAGCAGACAGTTTCCCTCTTCTCATGGTTGTTAGAGAGAAGGACCCAGTAGCCCACTTCCAAAACAATCAGTCATTGAAAACTCTATGAATAGCAGAAAAGCAGTGGCAATAGTAATGGGCATGGCACAAGGTCAAGCAAGGTAGTGTTTTTTTCTGTTGTACATAGGATCATTATGAATTGGACCCAACTAGATCGCACCTACAACATGGATGTTACAAAACAATCAATAAGAAATGTATCAAAATAGAATTCAAAGAAGTACAATGTGGAATAAGTATTATGTGGGTACAATATGATGATTCCTGTACTATTAATTTTTGTGGTAAAGAACTTTAGTCTGAGGTTGAGGCCGGTGGGATCTTTCCATATTGTGTACACATATCTGTGCAAAAATATAATTCCCAGGAATGTCTTCTCCTGGAATACTCTTTACCTCTCACTTTGTCTAATTACTCTTAAGATATCAGTTTATGCATCAGTTCTTCCCTAGATTTTGATGGGTCTATATTTAGATTTATATTTCCATCTAAATCTACATTTACCAAACATAACAGATTTCTTTATTGTAAACATGTGTTTATTCACCCTCTTCTTTATTTCAGACATGGAACACTATATAAAGACTATTGCATGTCTGGTAATACAGAACTCAATATATAATTGTTTATCGAAAATAGATGAGGCTAGGAATGTGAATATGGAAACTATCTTCTGCAGTGCCCTTCTCTTCTTTAGGCAGAGGGTTTTATTTGTCACTCCCTTTTAAAAAGAGCATTACAGGGTGACAATAAATTCATGAACACTGAAGTGCTAAAGATGTATGTTATTTATTAATTCTTCCACATGAGTATACCATCTAGTATCTACACGTTGTTGTTGTTGGGTGATTTTGAATCTGATTCCTAGTGAGCCTATGTATAACAGAATGAAATATTACCTAGCACTATGTCATGTCCATGCTCTTTATATGGTGGAGTTCATTGTTGCAGCCCCTGGGTTTCTTATATTAAATCCTTGCCACATCAGAAAAAGGAGATTCCAGGGTCATAACTCCAGTCCAATCATTAAGTTTGACTCTACATTGTGGAAGTAACTCTTCACCAGTCATTTCTTCAATGCCTTTTACCCTGGGGGCTCATTTCTCTGTACTGTATTTGACTGTACTTCTTTTCTATTCATAGGGTTTTCACTGCCTAATTATTTCAAGAGTGAGCTGCTGGACTCTTCTCCCTAGTCTTTCTTAGTCTGGAAGCTCAGCTCAAACCTGTCTACTATATGTGGCCCTGTTGGCATCTGTAATTCCAGTGACATAGCTTTCAGCATCGCAGCAACACACAAGCCCTCACAGCACAGCAAGCTGATGGGCACATGGAGGATCTAGACATTAGATATATATTATTAATAATTCAGACTTTGTTACTACCAACACTGATCCTCACCTCCACATTGTTCTCTCTAAAAGAAATGAGTAATATTATTTACTTGAGTTATTAAAATGTTTTACAGGATTTTATAGATTATTACAAAATATTTATTAGCCAAATGAAATAAACTAAACATTTTGTGCATTTATTTACTTGTTTCTTTATTGACAGGATCTTGCTGTACAGCCCAGGCTTGACCTTATGATCACCCTGACACAGCCTCTCAAGTGCTGAGATTACAAATGCCAGCTCTACTTATTAATTTCTAATTATTTTTAAATTATGGAAGCAATAAATGTTTGCATTTAGAAATAGGCTACTGTCTTTAGGGGGCTGGGATTTAGTTCAGTTGGTAGAGTGCTGCGCTGCAGTCTCTGAGGTCCCGAGTTCAATTCTCAGCACCACAAAAATGGGAGAAGGGCCTGGCAATCCACTCCCAAGGCAATCCCGAAACAGTCAGCCATTGAAAACCCTATGAGGGTGGCTATGAGTCGGATACCGACTCGACGGCACCTAACAACAACAACAACTGTCTTTAGGGTTCTTTTCATTGCATTGTCTCATACTGTCATCACTTCTATTTCACAGAGGATGAGTCAGTTTAATATTACCTCACTTGCTAAAGCCCATATGCCTAAAAGTCAAGGATTTACGTATTCTTATTTCAAAATCAGGCTTCTTTCTTCCTACTCTAAAGCATTACCTCTCACTTAAAGAGTTATCTTACCTCAATCAACAAAACCAGAAACTTGAACAATCATTGAGTAGATTCAATTAGCCGAGATGACTCTTGAAAATGATTTAGGAACTCAAATTAATTTCCTCAGGTTTTGGTTTAACTATGTAGATATCATATTTACCTTTTCTTATCTTTAAGATTTCTATTTCTTGATATATTACAATGCATTTCACATGAATAAAATAAAAAGTAAAGAAAGAATAAAAACTGTTCCTTCATCTCTGGTATATTTTGATGCTCCTAGAACTAATCCCAATAGTGGCCCAGAAATCAGGTAAAGTACTTGGATGTCTCCATTTCTCTGGTGTAAGAAAACAAAATTGCTTTGTCTCAAGATGTTCAGCATTACAGTGGGTTTTCGCAATCACAGAGGCTGTCTTGAGTGATCATTATGCTAAACAAAATGCTCAACTAGTTCTTGGAGAGCTAGTAGTTTCAATAAGGCTCACTTTATTCTCTTGTAAGCATTTATGCTTTTCAAGATTTTCTTTTCAGTTAAAACTTAGATTCTTCTTGCTATGGAGTTCCTGGCTATATGAGCCTGGCTGTTGGTCTGGCTGCTCGCCACATGGAGAGAAAAATAACATAAAATATATAAAATGGAAAAATTGATTTATTTACAATTTTGGCCCAAAACAGAGAGAAAGCCATTCTCAGTCTCAGCCTTCACCATAGTAATATTACAATCTATAGAAAAGACAGGGCAAAAGCCAGGAAATATGCATATATAGATTCAGCTGTGGGCTCCAGTTGCCAGAGCTGGGGCATAAGTTTTTTTCCTGGTGCCTGGTGCCAGAGTTTATAGGAGGACTGTCTTCGCTGTCATCATAATTCCTATAGGGAACTGTATCTGAAGAAGGCAAAATAAAAGAAAATAAAATAAATTTAAAAATCCTAATTTTGAGGGAGCTTTGTTACATTCTCAATTTCTAATAAAGAACATTGGCTTCTTTTACCACAGAGAAAATTGCAGTACAAGTATCTTTTCTCTAATTCATATCGCGTTGATATGTCAACTATGAAGCAGATTAGAAATCACCAATTATTACTACTTTTCTACCATAGCAAACATCATTCACAACATTTTATTTTTGTTTTCTACTTCTTCCATTTGTCTTTTCCTCCTAAAAAACAAAAAATAAACAAATTAAATGAAAGAAGAAAAGTAAAGAGAAGAGGTATTATGTACACTGTATAAGTAGTAGATACACAAAATTTATTTTTAGATCTTGTTTCATTATTTCAATATCATTGTCATCATTATTTAAATATTGAATATAGACACACAGGTAGTTTTTATGGGTTTTAATACTAAATATGTGAAGTTTCTCAGATTATTTGCTCAGCATAGAGATTAAAGAGGTACTGTGAAAGGATACGGCCCTGACACACACATTTCTTAACATTAAACAGGCAATGTTTCTTTGTTCTGTTTGAACAACTGCCTCTTGGTCCATGGACATATTACTCAATGAAGTGCTCTGGTATTCCCATTCTTTATTATCCATACAGTCAATTTATTGTGATTCATACAGTCAAATGCCTTTGCATAGTCAATAAAACATAGACAAACATCTTTCTGGTATTCTCTGCTTTCAGCTAATATACATCTGACATCAGCAATGAAGTCTCTGATTCCATGCCCTCTTCTAAACCAGGCTTGATTTTTCTAGCAGTTCCCTGCCAATATACTGCGGGAGTTGTTTTTGAATGATCTTTAGAAAAATTTTACTTGTGTGTGATATTAGTGATATCTTTTGATAATTCCACATTTGGCTGGATACCCTTTCTTGGGATTATGCACAAGTATGGATTTTTTTCTAGTCATTTGATCAGGGAGCTGTTTTACAAATCTCTTGGCATAAACAAGTGAGCCCCTCCAGTGATGATTCTGTTTTTTGAAACATCTCAGTTGGTATTTTATCAGTTCCTGGAGCCTTGTGTTTTGCCAATTCCTTCAAGGCAGGTTCAACTTCTTCCCTCAGTACTTTTTGTTCCTGATCATAAGCAAACTCTTGAAATGGTTGGTCATCTACCAATTCTTTTTGGTGTAACGACTCTGTATATTCCTTTCATCTTCTTCTGATGTTTCCTGCATCTTTTAATATTCATTAATGCCACTTGAGGCTTTAGTTTTATTCTTCAGTTCTTTAAGCTTGACAAAAACAGTGTGTGTTATTTCCTTTTTTTATCTCCAGCTCTTTGCACATCATTATAATATTTCATTTTATCTTCTCAAAATCTTCCATTTAGTTATTTAACTTTGTCATATCTTCCTTTTACTTCAGCTGCTTTATGTTCAAGGACAAGTTTCAGAGTCTCTTTTGATGTGTAATTTGTTCTTTTCTTTTTTTCCTGTCTTTTTAATAACCTTTTGTTTTCTTGATGATGTAGCAGCTTGATTGGAGGAAGACTTATTAACAACTTGCATTATGCAGATGACAACACTCTGCTTGCCAAAAGTGAAGAGGATTTGAAACATTTAATGATGAAGACCAAAGAACATAGTCTTTAGTATGGATTGTGGTATTTTCAGTTGCATCATATAGTATGAAAGCTGGATATTGAATAAGGAAGACAGGAGAAGAATTGATGCTTCTGAGTTATGGTGCTGCAGATGAATATTTAGTGCCAAAAGAACCAACAGATCTGTTTTAGAAGAAATGCAATCAGATTACTTCTTGTAAACTAGGATGGCTAGACTGCATCTGACATAGTCAGGAGGGGCTAATCCCTGGAGAAAGACATCATGTTTGAAACTGTGGCAGATCAATGACTAAAAGGAAGACCCTCAACTAGATGAATGGACATGGTGTCTGCAACAAAGGGCTTAAATACAAAACAGATCTTGTGCCTGGCACAGAATCAAGATTGTTTCATTCTGCTGCATGTAGGTTTGCTATGAGTCAGACTTGACTCAATGGCACCTAACAACAACAGCAGGAGAAAGTTAGATTTTTTTTTTTAATTTGATAACCTGTAGAAGAAAACATCCCAAATAGTTATATAAAATGTAGTAACTAAACTCTGCATCTTGTACACTTGTTGTTGTTGTTGTTAGGTGCTGTCGAGTCGGTATCTGACTCATAGCGACCCTCATATTTTCAATGGCTGACTATATCGGGATTGCCTTGGGAGTGGATTGCCAGGCCCTTCTCCCATTTTTGCAGTGCTGGGAATTGAACTCTGGTCCTCAGAGACTGCAGCGCAGCGCTCTACCAACAGCCAAATCCCAGCCCACCTTATACATTTAAAGCCTAGAAAAATTAAGAAGCCATGTAACCATTAGTAAAACTTTAAAAGACTTGAACATTTGATGGCACCCATGTCATTTATTTTATTTGGAATCTAAGCTCTTATCTGGCAAATGGTAAACAACCAAATAAATGCTAGTTTAATGACTGAAGGGATAAAACAAAGAATGAGTAGTTTGTTAATTGTTAAAAACAAAAAGCCCAGGCCTCTCATAAAATTTACATTTAGTTTGTACTCCTGCACATGCTACAAGCCACCATTATCTATTTCATGGATAGTTAGTAAATTCCAGGTAGGTTCAGGGAAATGGTAGTTGGAAATAGAGAACTACTGAGGCTAGACTGTCACCAAGTGACCAATTAGGTCATCTGAGTTTTGGTCAGACCACCTGAATTTCAGTTTTCAAAAGAAACAGTCAGTGACCTGGTCAACAGTCAGCAGATCAAATTCCATTCCTTTGAGAAAAACAAACCCCATGACTTGGCCAGAAATCAGCTAGCTAATAATCTCTAGGGTAGAAACAGTGGACTAAGCTCTCATACTTTTAAGAATTTACAGCTTATAACAGTACAAAAAACCCTTAGACAACCCCACTTGTGCTCCATTCTCACAGAGGCTTTGTCTATCCTCTCAATGAAGTCTTCCTAGCTCTTCATTGCCTTTGGTATCTGTGTGTTTATTCCTGTATCTGTAGACCCAAGGGCCCTGCACATGGCATCTGAGGAGAAACTCCAGTTTCAATACCATAATAATTTCTTAGCTGCTTGTACATGTTCTCAATTGGTTCATGCTTTGGAAACTTGATCCCTGGAGTATTGAAAGGTGAAAGAAATTTTGAAAGGTGGGCATTAGTGCAAGGTAATTAAGTTATTGGGGGTGCTGCTTTTAGAGGGGATTAAGGTAGTTTCCATGGAATTTTAGTTAATTCCTGTGAGAATGGATTATTAGGGAGTTTAATCCCTCAGTTCCTCTCTGTCTTCATGTCTCAGCAGGTGATCTCTCTCACAAGCAATCCTGTCATGATACCATCTGCCCAGAGGTCCTTTCCAGAGATTAAACAAATGAGGCCATGTGATTTTGTACTTTTAATCTCCAAAATTTGCACTAAATACCCAACCTCAGGTATTTTGTTATAGCAAAGGAGAACAGACTAACAGAATCATTTTCTTTGATCCTATTCTTGCTCTTGATTGGGAAATAGAATAAAAAACAGAATATTCTTCCAGCTCAGAAAACCTCTTCACCTGATAGAAGAGAAAGTAATAAATTTATTATTGAATAGGCATTAAGCCAGAATATGAACCTCACAGGCAATCTGTTAAAATATTGCAAAGACAAAGGCATTTCACCATTTTACGTAGGTAAGCAGGTATAAGATCACACATATGTTGTCAAGATAAACAATAACTGGACCCCATGTAAGAGGTCTTGATAGCACCACTTGTCACACATAGTAGTACATCCTAAATTCACTTTGTAGTTTGAATGACCATCCAGGTTAGTGAATTGGATTTATTAAAAGGAAAAAAAAAAACACTTTTTCATATCTCTATGAGAAGTGTGGGGCAACTTGGAGGGAGGCATCTGCAGAGGTAGGCTGTCCCACCAATACTTGGAGGCAGGGCTGACACTTGGTTCTGATGGCTATATGTTCAATTAGATGTCTCCCAGGCCCTCAAGACATTCTTGGGTTGTAAAGCCAACAAGAGGGTTACTTCCCTTTAAAAAGGAGTTACATACATTTCAAAGAGAAAAGGAAAGAACTCTAAGAGAAAGAGGAGTCTATATTTTCAACTGGGGCTGGGATTTAGCTCAGTTGGTAAAGCTCTGCTCTGCAGTCTCTGAGGTCCTGAGTTGGATTCCCAGCACCACAAAAATGGGGCAAGGATATGACAGTCCACTCCCAAGGCAATCCTGAAACAATCAGCCATTGAAAACCCTATGAGGGTAGCTATGAGTCGGACAGGACTCCATGGCACCTATCAAAACTACATATTTTCAACTAAGAAAACTAAGCCTCTTTTTCAAAATTTATGTTTGCTCTCATATCTAATCTTTACACAGAAGCCAGAACGATTCTTTAAAACAAAACATTTAATTCAAAACTACCCAAGTTTTTCATCTTACCAAGAGTGAAAGTAATAATTCTATTTTTTGTTTTTTTTTGTGTGTGGTACTGGGGTTTGAACTCAGGGTCTCAAACTTGCATGCTTTGCAAGTACTGGACCACTGTGGTGCACCCTCAGTCCTTTTTTTTTTTTTTTTAGACAGAATCTTGCTAAGTTATGTAGACTGCCTCTGGTCTCAAACTTGCTATCCTCCTGCCTCTGCCTCCTGGGTCGCTGGGATTACAGGCCTGTGCCACCATGCCTGGCAAAGTAATAATTCTTAATAGAGTCTTGTTGTTAGGTGTGAAACTCATAGCAACCCTGTGTACAACAGAATGAAACACTCCCAGATACTGGGCCATACCCGGCACTATATCAGTGCTTCTCTGCTATTCATAGAGTTTTCAATGACTGATTGTTCCAGGATTGTTTTGGGAGTGGACTGCTGGGGATCTAACCTTAGGGCCTCAAAGAGCACAAAGCAGCACTCTACCAACTAAGCTAAACCCCAATCCAGACTTATCACATGAACTGAAAAATTCTACATCTTTTTAAATGTTTTCCTACTTTCCACAATGATTTTTCAATGATTACCTTTTAAAAATATACTCTGATAAGCCTAGTAAAAAAGCCAACACTGTAATATATGTGTAAAACATTACATTTTATTCCACAATTGCACATATTTCATATTTTGTTTTGAATGCATATTTATGTCACTATATTAATAATTTAAAGATGAAAATCCACATTATCTCATCAGTACATACTCCTTGTTCTTTATTTAGAGCAGATTCTCAACATTGTCACTACTGACATTGGGCGCTGGATAATTCTTTATTGTGGGGAGATGTCCTGTGCATTACAGGTTGTTTACCAGCATCCCTGGCCATTAGATGCTGGTAGCAACACTATCTTATACCCACCCTAACTGTGACAATTTTAAAAACCTCCTCAAATGTCTCTAGACCTTATCAAATATCCTTAGGGGGGGCAGAAGGGGCAAAATCACCTGTTTGAGAAGTACCACTTTAGAAAATTTGAATAGTATCTTTAAAGACCCTCTGAGGCTCTCTACATATACAGAAGATATTTTCACAGTTCAGTATAACTTTACTTCCACCTCTTCCTCTGCCTAGTGCTAAAAGCCACCAAAACCCAACTTTAACCTTACCGTCCCAGATTTGCTTCAATCTTTCCTGCCTCTTTAACTGACTAAGCAGCCTACATGCTCAGTCATCTTTGCCCCTGAAAGAATTTAGGATATTTATCCTAGCCCTTATCTTTTTTTATTTTCTTTTCTTTTTTTTTTTACAGTACTGAGAGGTTGAATCCAGGGCCTTGAAATACTTTGCAAGTGCTCTTACTATGGAGTTGCACCCTCAGTCAATTTTTATTTTTTAATCATGAGACAGGGTCTCGCTAAGTTTATATAGGCTACCTCTGGCCTCAAACTTTTTTTTTTTTTCAGTACCTGGGGTTGAACCCAGGGCCTCGCGCTTACATGCTCTGCAAGTGCTGGACCACTGAGGTGCACCCCCTGCCCTTTCTTTTTTTTTTTTTTTACTCTTTGAGACAGGATCTCGCCAAATTATGCAGACTGCCTCTGGTCTCAAACTTGTGATCCTCCTGCCTCCTCCCCCTGAGTTGCTGAGATTATAGGTGTATACCACTGTGCCTGGCTATAGCCCTTATCTTAATATCTTATTTTTTCTTACTTTTCTCCACTCCTATACTGTTCAATGCAGTAGCCACTAGCCAACTTAGCTATGTAAATGTAAATTAATTAAAATTAAAAGTTATACGCAGTAGTCATGAAGGGCTGGTGGCTATGGTATGGGTATATACATATATATATATATATATATATGTATATATATATATATATATGTATATATATATATATATACATATATATATATATATATATATATGGCAGTCCACCAATGTAGAACACTTTATTAGACGATACTGGACCAAATTACAAAGTCCTACATGTCAGTGTACACTCAAATCCATGTATGATTTCTCCTAATAGGTACTTCATGGGTGTTTGGAAGATGAATCAATCAATGATTTGGATATTAGTTCATTTTAGCTTTTCCTTGTTAAAAGCTTTTTTACTTGATGTGGTAGTACATGCCTGTAATCCCATCACTCAGGAACCTGAAGCAGGAGGATCACAAGTGCCTAGGCTACATTGCGAGACTCTGCTTTAAGAAACAAACACAAAAACAAATATAATAGCAACAACAGAAAAACAGCTTCAGCTGAATAACAAGTGTGAGGCCAGCCGGGGGTACAAAGTAGTACCCTGTCTCAAAAAACAAAAAGCTTTTTTTTCCCCCTAATAATCCAGTTTTTTCAAGAAAACAGACTGTCTACATATCTGCTGTTTATATTCTTTCCTGTTCAGTTTTCACCTTCTACCCCATGACTCTGTCCTATCATTGCTTTGGTTATTTAATTTATTCATTCAACAAATATTTACTAAGCATCTGTTTTGTGCCTAGTACCATTCTAGGATCTGAAAAATATCACAGTCAATAAAAATTTTAAAAAAGTATTCCTCCCAGAAAAGACAAACAATGATCACATGCATATACTAATTATATAGTACACAGCCAGTAGCTGCTATGGAAAACAAAGCAGTGATGAAGGAGTGGACTAGACAGGTGATGGATGGTGCCTACAACTTTTAATGTGTATTCGGAGAAGCTTGACTGAGAGTGTAACAGTTAAGCAGAGATACAAAGAACATCATTCAGGCTTGTGTGCACTCTGGGGGAAGATTAGTCCAAGCAGATGGTACAGTAACTTCTAAGGCTTGGAGGGAATGGCTGGACCTCATAGGGAAACGGAGGCAGAGAAGATCCTGGGATCAGAGCGATAATAGTCTGATTGTACAAAGCTACATAGACCAACGCAGAGCTTTACAGACTCAAAAGCACTATGCTGTTTAGCATCTCCTTCATCTTCCACACCATTCCCCTTTCCTATGGTCTCATCTCCTCCATGCCCTCTGCTCTGGTGTTCCCTGAACTCTGAAGCTTCCCATGCATCAGTCTTCATACCTGCTGTCTCCTCTCTCTGAATGCTCTTCCCCACATGTCCATAGGGCTGCAACTTCACTTCCACCTCTCTGCTCAGTGTCACCTCCTCAGCAAGGCCTTTGCTGACTGGCTTATATAGTAGGTTACTTCTCTTCCCCACATTTCTTACTGGCCCTAGCCCTAACTTCTTTCTTTCTTTCTTTTTTTGCCCATGACAGCACATCATCATTTGATGATATATTTTATTGTTTGTTGCTTTTTCCTTTACATATTTCTGCCTAAAAAATCACAACAAAGCTTAGTGGCTCATGGTGTCAATGAACCTGAATTTCAGAAAGGGCCTTGCTGGGCCATTCTTGCCCTGTGTGTCTCTTTGGTTGCCATAACACAGTGGCTGTAGCTAGAAAGCTAGCACTGATGTCATGGAGCCTCATGACCTTTCCACATGAGCAATGACAGGTTGGTGCCTCCTCAAAGCATGAGGCCTTAAGGCAGTCCAATTATTTACTTTGTTGGTGAGAAGTCAAGAGGGGTATTCCAGTATACTTAATTTATCAAAATGATCAGCCAAGCACATCCACTTTAAGGAGAAGTGGATTCCCACCTTGAGGGAGGAATATGTCTTGCTGTTTAGGGAGTGTGTGAGAGGGGAGGTAATGCTGCTGCCATCTTCAGAATGTACAACCTGCCACAGAAAACTTACTACTGTATAGTCTCCTAATGGAAGATAAACATAAGAAGAGCAAGAATTTGGATCATTTACTACTATGGTTTAACATTTAAAATGTGTCTGAAATAATGGAAGTACTAGATGTATATTTGTTAAATTAATTAGTGAAATACTGAGTAAAGAAAGAGACTCAAAGAACTTTGCTATTCTTCTATTTAAAAATTTGCACAATCATTTGCAGTAGGCCTTTTAATAGAAAAGTCTAAAGTATAAATATAATCATATTATTCATCTGTTTAAAATCTTTCACTGGTGTTGTCTAAGCTAAAGCAGTGATTTTCAATATTTTAACCACAGTTCAAAGCAAGAAATGCATTATACATTTTCTCATCACCTCATATAACACCAGTTCACACAAACACAAACTAACTGTGCCCATGTTTGTACTTACTGAAATCAATGTCATATGCTCAGCATTGCATTTTATATGTTCTCGTTTCAGTTTTTTCTCTTCTCCTCTTTAAAACTCTTACTCCTTTCTTCTCTTCTGTACTTTCCTCTCTTCCCTTCTTGACCCTTCTACTTTTATTCACTATCTTTTTCATTCATTTTTTATTTCAGTAAAAAACAAAATAAAACAAACAAAAACCCCAATTACTGATAGGCATGGATCATTTATTTTCAGAGCTAGTAATGGATCACTAGTTTCCTTTGGTCCATAGTTCCTACATAAATCCTGTTGATTTTGAATCCTGTGGGGAGCATGCTGATACTCTACTTTAGAAACGGTCTACATGTTTTTTATAATTAAAGTTTACCTAAATCTAAGGTCTAAAGTATGTAGTAGGCACACAAGATTCTTCATGATCAAATGCTGGTCATTCTACACAGCTTTATTTCTACCACTACTCCAATACCTGACTGAATTCTCTTTCTTTGACAGCATTATACCCTTTGCCTTTATATCAAAGCCTTTCAGGAGCATGCAATGTGTAGTCTGGTGAATTCTTTCAAATATTCAGACTCATAGAAAACTTGCAAACTTCTTCTACAACTTCATTAATATCCCCAAATGGTATTAGTCTAGGAATGTATTTTCCTAGTGGACCCATGTGTGTTCCTAATGATCATTTTTTAAAAATTATCTTTTGTTTAATTATCTTTGTACAAATCCTGAGGATGAACATCAAAGTTGCAGATTCATAGAGCTCAAATTAGAATATTCTTCCTCTTTTGACCATTTGTGACATTGCCTATCATTAGTCATTAAACCCCTACAACTGACTATGATTTTTCAGAGATTTCACCAATCTCAAGTAAATTTTGAATTATTGTTTTAAAACTCTGCCTGGAGTTCAGGCATGGTGGGCACACCTGTAATTTCAGCACATTGGGAAGCTGAGGCAGGAGGATTTCCACTTTGAGGCCAGCCTCAGCTACATATCTAGACCTTGTCTACACACACACACACACACACACACACACACACACACACACGCATGCAAGCAAGCAAGAAAACCAAAAACTCCTCTTTTTTTCATACATTTGAGTCAAATATCCAAACAACTGAGGCTTGCAGCCATATAGATTATATGAAGTGGCAGGATAACTGGGGATTCACTCAGCATGTCCACATTTGGGCTCAGAGATTGGGAAATGATACTCCCAAATTTCCTTTGGTTGCTCAGGATATACCAATTCTAATGTGTACTTCCTTTTTGCTCTTTTTTTTTTTTTTTTTTTTGGTACTGTATACACACATGCAATCTCTAGTTCACCTAAACCTGATGCTTACTTTAGATTTTTTTTTCCCCTCTCTGGGTAGAAAAGAAGAAAAAAATATGTTTTATCATCTCTTCTTCCTTCTCTAGTGATATTTCTCCTTTTGGAAAACATGTCTATCACCCTGTTGCCTTGTTTGTTTTTTTGAATTGCCTCTTTCCTGTCTTCTTTTACTGAGCATCTGTCATTCCTAATTCATTTATTGCCTTGTGATGTCAATTCTGCTTTGTTTTGTTGATGTCTCTTATTGCTGTTAGATGTTGTCAAGTTGGGTCTGACTCATAGGGACCCCATATACAATAGAATGAAATACTCCTTGACACTGTACCATGCCTGCCACTATGTTAGTGCTTCTTTGCTATTCATGGGGTTTTCAATGATGGATTGTTTCACAAGTGGGTTGCCAGGTCCTTCTCCCTAGCCTACAACACCTGGTATTCCCAGGCAGTCTCCTATCTGAGGACTAACCAAGCAACCCTGCTTTGCTTCTGAGATCAGGTGAGATAAGATGCCAGGGTGTTATGGCTACAGACCAATGTCTCTTATATGGCCCTTTATCTTGCTAGGATTCTAGCCTGCCTATTTGCACATGATAAGTAACTAATGTTTCATTAGCATTTATTAATTAACTACCTTATGCTTCATAAACTGAAATAAGTTTTATTTTTTCTGCAGCTGTTTCAGAAAAGTAGACATTTCAAAAATTTTCAGTGCCCCAAAATGCACTAAGGGTGCTTTCTGCAGGGTGTAGTGTCATGTGTCTGTAATCCCAAAATTCAGGAGGCAGAGGCAGGAAAATTGCAAGTGTGAGGCCAGTCTGATCTACGTAGCATGAGCCTATTTAAAAAAAATTGCTGTTTCTTATCGGTAACAATGGAAATATGGGATTGTTTATTTATTTATTTGTCTATTTTTCTCCGGTTGCAGCTGAGGCACAAAGAAGGATGCTCAAGCACTTGGTTACGAAAACCATGGAATGAGGAATCTAGGTGAAATCCTTTGTGTCTGTGGAATTAAAGGTCTCTAAACTCTTGAGTCACGCTCATGCTGACTTGGTATCTAGCAATTCCTCAGCCACAAAGGCTTGACTTTGCATATTAAGCTCAAAGGATTGACTTCTCAGTGTGGAACTGTCTTTAAATCAAGTGATTTTGCTTTTATGAAGAAATGGAAGCCTCCTCATTCTATGCCAAAGTAGCCTAAAGAGAAGAAAACATTTTCTGGAATACCTCTACTCTCTAAAGTCAACATTGCATTTATTTATTAAGCTAACTTCTTCAGAACTCGTTTTTGCTTGTGAAAATATCTGTGACATATGGAATATGTGTGTTTTTATATGAAAACAATACTTTTTAAAGTCACATCACTATTGAGCATACTTATGCTATGTGACCATATAGCACAACATTGGTTATGTAGGCATAATACAAATTTATTGAGATGGCATAATATAAAAGTAGATGGTATAGTAATAAATCTATAAAGATATTTTAATGATGAATGTATCATTAAATTCTTTGTAGCCTCAAAAGCATTGAAACATGCTAAATACAATTCTAAGAAGATATTTCTAACTTAAAGTTGTAAATGACCTAGGGATTAATTCAGACTCCCTTTGAGTGCCAAGATATCCTACAGAACACTCCTGCCTGGTAATACTGATTTATTTGTACATTAATGAAGAAATTAGAGTTTACAACACTGAAGCATCTCTGTGATTAATGGTGTACATTTGACTTTATGATTCTCCGGCAATGTACCTGGTATCAGAGATGATCTTAAGACAGAAGAGTATTATAAATGTTGAAACATTGATTTAAGGATAACAAAAGAAAAGTAGAACAGATATTTTTACAGACAAAATTTTGTATTTATATAATGTATACCATGGCTTTCAGCCCTGTGCCATTTACATTAAAGCTACATAATTTTAAAATAGGCCTTTGCCTTCTGGCCAGTACAGCAGGAGGTATGCTATTATAGAAGTTTAGAGGCTAAAGCATGTGGAGTACATTCATTGATTTGATAACTCACTTGAACATAAGGATTACATTTTACCCAAGATGCTAGCTAATATACCATAGGCAATTGATTTTTTACTTAAATATAGAAATTTCTTAAATTATTACATTAACTCTCAATTTGGTTTGACCAGACTAGAAATCACTCAGCACACTTCATTAATCCTCAATAAGGGTTCAGCTTTCTAAATCATTAAACCATTTAGCTTTCAGTTTTTTCACTTGCAGAATAAAATCTAGGTAGCTTTTGATGTTCCTCTGACCTGAACATTTAGATGATGTTATCTTGAATTAATTCTTAGTTTTACAATATTTGCTCCCTTGCTTATATATGAAGAAAGACGATGACTTATGGATACCACTGGAATGATTACTATTTACAATTAAATACTTGTTGGACAAATCATCTTATTATGGGTGTAACAGCAACCTGCTATAATAAGAAAGGATTTGTGCTCTAGTTATGGGTGTAATAGCAACCTGCTATAACAAGAATGGATTTTTGCTCTAGTCTAAGCCATTTTTATTGTAATCTCTTACCTGACTGGAGGATATATGGGTTATATCCATCAAAGAACTACTTGAACAAGAAGTCATGCTAATACTTGAGTTATTACCATTTCTAAGAAGAGGGCAAATGAATCTAAGGCAAGTGCCTCAAGGTCACAGGGCTATGAATATTTTAATAAATAATGCTGTGTTTTAATCAGACTCCTATCTATTCTATATCTCTCAAATTCACATGCAGATTCTGAGAAGAGGATGAGGAATGAAAATGGAAAAAACATTTCCAAGTTAAGGTTGTATATTGAGTATATAGGCATTTTTGAATTTTCCTTTTCCTTGAAATTTCACTAAACGTTCAGTGAAGAGAGTTTAAAAAAAGAAATAAACTTACAAAGATAGAAATATAGGGGTAGAGATAACAATAAAAAATAAAAGATGTAAATTTAATTAGCATAGCATCCAAATGAAGTCAGATCCCATAATAGCAATGCAGGAAGGTGAGATCAAATTGATTTTTACCACATAAATATGAAAACATTAGAAAATGAATAAAACAGGCTGTGGGACTGGGAATGAATTGGATATGAGTTAGAGGATTAGGGTATAGCTACTTAAGAAGTCAAGTCCTATATTCTCCAAGTTCACATCTCTGAATTGAGGAGGGTGGGACATGATACAAACTTGAAGTTGTGGGTATCAGTCCAAAACCAGGTAAATTGTGAATTTAGAAAACACTAAGCCTTCTTATCTGTACTGTATCTGTAAGTGCAAGCAACCAGACCTCCACTCTTTAAGCAAGACTTTTAAAGATTGTCATCTGAAGAATCTCACCTTCCTCACAGACATCAAAAGATATGAGTTAATGAAAGAAGCAATACACATCTGATTTGCTTGACATAATTTTTGTTCATGCATACTTGATTGGCAAATTATGAATAGTGCCTCCTTAACTTCAAATGTTTAGACAATGACTTACATTACTTCATACTTTACTAAAGCTCAAAGTTGACAAATTACTTATATAAGCTAAAAACTATGAATTAGCTTTTAATTCTTGGCTTTGTTACAATCTTATTTCTTGGTTTTGTCACAAGTCGAGGATAATAAGACGTCTAAATATAGCATGCCTGCAGCTGTACCACTGTGACGTCTGATCCCATTACATGTCAGAAACTAAGCAGGGTCAGGCCTAGTTAGTACTTGGATAGGAGACTGCCTGGGAACACCAGGTGCTGTAGGCTTGGGGAAAGAACTTGGCAACCCACTCCCAAAAAACAATTAGCCATTGAAAACCCTCTGAATAGCAAAGAAGCATTAACAATACTGTTTCATCTGTTGTACCTAGGTTTCATCTGTTGTACTAGATACAGACTGGACAACACCTAACAAGAAATATAGCCCGAAACACACATACATACAACCATGTACACACACACACACACACACACACACACACACACACACACACACACTACATACACTTACCAAATTGGTAGGGAATACAAAACTGAAAAGCACACTTATTTGTGATAAATTTAGAGAGATAAAATACCTCATTACCTTTGTAGATTAAAACAATTTCTGTAAAATGCAAAGTAAAGCTTTTGGAAATCAAAGAAATGTATAGTAGAAATGAAAATAGTCAAAAGAAAGGAAATAATCAACAATGAAAAATATATTTATGAGAAAATAGACAAGAACAATGGAACATTTCTATCCCTGTATTTCCCCCTTTTACAAATGCAAACAAAACTGTAAAGCTTTACTAAACAAAGAGAACTCACCAGATGGTCTTCCCAATAGATGAGGGACACTGAGATTGTGGAAAAGATAGGAAAACTACTAGACCTTCTCAGGATATCAACTTCTGAGTAAGAGGAGATTCGGAAAGTTAAAGCATGGAAAACAGAGAGGATAACATCATAAAAATCTATTTGAGGAGAGTTTCAGAATCCAGTGTTGTGGGTTTTCATAGGGCCACAAAGTGCCCAACACAATGGCAAAATATGAAAATCATCCACTATGAAATTTCGGACTCAAGATAACATTTTCTTTTGATCATGGAAATTTCACTATGATTAGAAAAATCCTCTGAAGAAAGTTAGAAAATATATGGAAAAACCACATAAAAGCATAAAATATCTGCACATGGAATTGTGGGGTTCTTGGTGCCTAGAGAAGTTCTCATATGGGCTTCAGATGAGTCCACTCCCCTGCTCCTTTGACCCTAGGAACTATTTTTTCTTTTTTTGTGGTGAAGGGAGTAGCCAATGCAGAGTCTCAGAGGAAAGTCTTCTGAAGAACAGGATCCAAAGCTAAGAAACATGTCCAGTGAGAAACTAGCATTTGTTTCATTTTCATTTTTAAATTGCTCATATACTCTCAGTATGCTTTTCTGTATGTGTAATAAAATAAATATATAATCAGTGATATAAAAATAAGAGCCGATTTTTAAAGTTCCGAAGACTTTGTGTGAAGCAAATAGTAGTGTTGGGGGCTCAAGTAACTGACTTAAAGAATGATCAGGTGGGTGGAAATTAGTTTCCCTTTGTGAGGGCATAGGAACTTGGGTCTATTGTGATGGTAACATGAACTGTGCAAGTACCGGAAACTGTGTCACCACCTTTGAGCAGGAGTGATGGCTCTGTGTGTGTTAGATACTTCCACAGCACATCATCAAGGTCAACTGTGAATGTAGGGGCACCGGGGACAAAGTAGATGACCTTGAAATGTAAGGAGACTTGTTCTTGTCTATGGGTCAGGAGAAGAGTCAGAAGAAGGAAGTAAGAAGTTACTTTATAATTATTTTGGCCATTTTTGTTTTCAGTACTGGCTGGAGGTTGAACCCAGCATCTTCCACAAGTACTCCACCACTGAGCTTCACCTCTAGCCCATTATTATTATTATTAGTAGTAGTAGTAGTAGTAGTAGTAGTAGTAGTAGTAGTAGCAGTAGCAATAGTAGTAGTAGTATTTATTTTCACTTACTGGGGGGTTGAATCCAAGGCCTTGCACATACTTTGCAAATGCTCTACCACTGGCTGCACCCCCAATCCCTATTTTTATTTTTTATCCTTAGACAAGATTTCAGTAAGTTATACCGGCGGCTTTGGCCTCAAAATTGAACTTCCTGACTTTGACTCCCAAGTTTCATAATTTATATTTTTGGAAGAAAAGATATGGTCACATAGAAGTCAAGGCTATATCTAGAAGAAAAATATCCTCTGTCCGATCCTCTTTTGGAGGTGGTATCTCCAGAAGGCGGCTGGGGTTTAGCTCACATGGTAGAGTGCCACACTGCACTCTCTGAAGACCCTGTTTGATCTTCAGCACTGCAAAAAAAAAAAAAAAATGGTAGGACATGGCAGTCCACTGTGGAAGCAATCAGCCATTGAAAACCCTATAAGGGTCTGTGTAAGTTAGTCTCAACTCAACCACACCTAAGAAGAACCACCACCTCCCTAAGAGCATTGTTTGCTGACATGTGCAATTAAGTCTTTAATGAGAGTGTTAGAACCTGAATAGTAGCTTCATAAGTAACTAGTTAAAAAGTAACCAAATCTCACACTCCAGTTAGTACACTTGGTGGTATTCTACTAGGACAATTATGCACTATTTTATATTCATATTTGAGATTTTTCCCTCTTGTTCTACCAAAATATGTGAGATATAGTTTAGTGTTCTACTCTGTTTTTCTTTCCACTTATGAATTGAGTAGGATTTGTTTGATGGCCTATTATCAACTAACCAACCTTCATTCCTTCCTAGTTTCCTTCCTTCCTTCTGCTTTCTTCTTTCATTTCCTTTTCTTTTTTTGTTTTTTTTTTTTACATTACTGGCAGGTTGAACCCAGGTCCTCACACATGCTCAGTTAAGTGCTCCACAACTAAGTAGGAATCATAGCCCTTTTATATATATATATATATATATATTTTATTTTGAGACGGGGTCTCACAAAGTTGCACAGCCTGCCTCTGGCCTCAAGCTCTCAATCCTCCTGTCTTAGCCTTCTGAGTAGTTGGGATTACAGGCATGAACCACTGTGCCCTATTCTGAAGTCCTATTTCCTGCAGTGAGTTTATACTCTCATACACCAATATAATTCCTTCAACACACATTGCTCTTTCTCTATCCTGTGGTTGAAATAATTCTATTTCTGATAATTATTTTTTGTTTAAATATACTAATATTATTGAGAAATCACTGCACTCAAAGCAGATCAAAGTGGATGATGGAGGTATAGAAATTTTTCAGGCAGGAGATATCTGACTGGCTTTTCTTTTTTTTTTTTTTTTGCGGTACTGGGAGTTGAACCCAGGGCCTCGTGCTTGCATACTCTGCAAGTGCTGGACCACTGAGCTGCACTCTCAGCCCATTTTTTTACTTCTTGAGACAGGGTCTCGCTAAATTACAGAGACTGCCTCTGGTCTCAAACTTGTGATCCTCCTGCCTCCGCCTCCCAAGCCGCTGGGATTATAGGCATGCACCACCATGCCCAGCTCTGACTGGCTTTTTATGCTGCTTTTTTATACATCACATATATATGAAAACCAAAACAATTATATATGTAACAATTGTACACACACACACACACACACACATAACAATGGCATTGAACAACAATATGGTGACACAACTATTGTTAGATGTCATGGAGTTGGGAATAGCTTATAGTGACCCTCATAGTATTTTCAATGGCTGATTACTTTAGGAGTGGATTGTCAATTCCTTCTTCAATTTTTGCGGTGCTGGAGATTGAACCCGGGTCCTCAGAGAGTGGGGAGTAGTAGTCCAATAACTAAGCTAAACCTCAACCCCAGAGGAGTGGGAAATTTTATTGATTTTTCTGTTCAGAACCAGAGTTTCTTCTCAGGATGGAAAGAAATACTGACACTACACTGAATGTAGGAGGAATTTTTTATTGTTTCTACATTTAAGAAAGACAGTATCTGCCACTCAATAATCTAGTACCAGAGACCTTGCTGTATTCTCCAGAGCTAGAATATGAGTTGGAAAAATGACAACATGTTTTTCCTAGGTTTGCTTCATGAAGAAGATTCTTTTGGAAATTTGTTAAAAGATATATAAAAAAACAAAAGAATAAGGAATTATCTATAGCAAGTATTATACAATAACTTATTTTAGTGAACAGTCTTCATTTTATAAAATACAGCTATGATAATTTTTCTGTGAAAGAATTGTTCAATTATTTGAACATTTTCTCCTTTATTTTAATACAAAGAAACAAAAGGAAAACAATCTAAATTATTTCAATTGATTTCTCAAAGTTATTATAGTAACAAACTAAGCTAAGTTGTCACTTCCAGTTGGACTTCCTGATTGACCTTGTCTTCATTTTCTGGAATTATGTTTCAAGGTTATGCTCTGCCCTAACTGTCCACTTTTATCTGAACCCTTATACTGTTGCAATATTCAATTTATGCTTTGATCCCCCATAACTGAGAACAAGGGATTTAGCTCAGTTGGTAGAGCAATGCTTTGCAGTCCCTGAGGTCCCAGGTTCAATTCCCAGCACTGCAAAAATGGGAGAAGGATGTGGCAATCCACTCCCGTGTCAATCCACTCCCAAGGCAATCGCGATACAATCAGCCATTGAAAACCCTATGAGGGTAGCTATCAGTTAGACACATCTACCAACAAACCAACCAACTCAGAACAAAGGGCTCCCAGACAAGGCCCAAAGGTCTGAATGATGCCAAATACCAGGTGGCCAGACAATCAAAACAAACTGGCCCCCAAGTTCAGAATACCAAAAGCCAAATTCCAACTGTTCAAAAACATACACCTATCTCCCTTTTTTCAACAACCTTCCCCTGCCTATTCTTCCCACCAAGGCCTGAGAAGTCTTATAAAACCCTTAGCCTTGCTCAGCTCATTGTGGCCAACTCTCAGGAGTGATGCTGCCTGAGCTGTCTCCCCCTCTTGCTTATTCCTAGTAACTTTGTTCCTGGCAAATCAAAATGTTCTCTCATGTCTGTGTGCCCTTGCTGTGGATTTTTTCTACCTTCCTCAGCATCAGAATGTGGACTTTTTAAACATAGTAAATATATCTTAGTCAACTTTGTCTCTCCAACAGCTACCACAGTATCTAAGATATAGTAATAATCCACCCATGCTTCTTAAATAAATATACATCAGTAACTGTCAGATGAGCACACTTCAGCTGATGTTTTCCAGGGATGTATTTGAGTATATGAATAATTTTTAAAAATCAGATGTTTAGGTGTCTTAAGGAAGTCTAGATAGTGAACCTTGTAATAATACTGCAGATTGAATATTTAATTATAGAGAAAAAATCCTTAGTCTTACTCTTTTCACTGCTATTTTAAAGTTTATCCTGAAGGTGGCAACATTGAATAATCTTCTGTCGTTTTTCTAAGTAGGGTTTTTACAGCCAATTTTAATTAAAGTCTTATATTTTAAAAATCTTTCCCTCACTCTCTCTTTCTTATAGTGTAAAAGAGAGTATTTTACTGATATTTTCTTATTTCATTCAGTAACCTTGAATGTACATGTTGAAAGTAACCATTTACAACTTCGAAGAATAAAAATCAACCTAGATAAGGTTCAGGGTAGATCTGTTCAAATTTCCAAATATAAGATCCATTTTAAATGCAACATATGTTTCCTGACAAACAAATATATACGAATAGATATATTTACCTGTAAGTGTAAATCAGTGTTTCTTTTTTGAGGTGAAAATTTATTTTTCTGTTATATTTATTCAAATTGAAGAAAATATTTTTAGTGTTTAATATTACTTGTTAATAAAAGAACATAGTAGCTGGGTGCCATGGTATACACCTGTAATCCCAGAAATTAAAAGAGGGTGAGGTAAGAGAATTGTGAGTTTAAGGCTAGAGGTAGCCTGACCAATTTAGCAAGACCCTATCTCAAGATAAATATAAAAACGGAGTTGGGAGTACAGCTCAGCGGTACAGCACTTGCTTAACCTAGGCAAAGTGCTAGATTCAATTCCAACCACATCATTATCATCATCATCATCATCATCAACAACAATAATAAAGGAATATAGGTATTTAAAGAATTGCTTTAACAAAAAATAATGAAAATCAAATAATCATAATTAAAAGAAATTCTGTCATCAACAAATGCTTTGTAAAAGTTTGTAGCACTCCTAATATATTTGATTACCACACCTGGGCATGTATTTTTCTATTTTCTTTTCCATTTTTTGGATCTTAGCCACTTAATACAACCAAGTTATACAAATTCATAATCATCTAAATCTTCAAAGCCTTACTATGAAATAAAAAGTAGCAAGTAATCTGTCACAAAGGTTAATTGACTTGTGTAAGATCTATCAGTGGCAAAGGCAAAAATTAAACATGATATTTCTTATGTCTTTTTTTTTTTCTGTGTGTGGTATTTGGGGAGCTGAACCCAGGACCTTGCATTTGTATTGCATGTGCTCTACCACTGAGCTGCACTTCCACTCCTTTTTCACTTTTTATCTTGAGACAAGGTCTCCCTAAATTACGCAGGTTGACACTGGCCTCAAACTTGCAATTCCTCCTGCTCCCCCACCCGTAGTCACTAGGATCACAGGTGGGTGTGTGACACCACACTGTATGTCTTATCTCTAGGCAGTGACAGCTACTCACGGTTATAATTCTATCATAATTATAGAGAGTACAACCTCTTTACATGGTTTCTAGGAGACAGGCAAATACTTGTCTTCATGTTATTTGATAGTAGGATTTTGTTATATACACAATTTATGTTTTGGCTTAGGCTTTTGGGGTATATGCAGAAGTGGGAAAGGAGTCTAATGCATTACATTTCTAAGCTAATATACATATCCTTTCCTATACCTCACTGTAAAATAGATTAGGAATATTATCTTAAATTTTCTAATGAAGATATTCTGAATCAAATAGAATTTTTACAAATTAATTTTAGGATTAGCAAGTAGAGGAACTGGGCTGACGAAGTTAATATGAAGGAATCACTGGGACGAGGTCAAATTAGCTAGATGTGTGAGAGAGATTGAAGTGCTGTAAGGCAGCAAGAGATTGGTGTGTGGGGAGTGGAGAGGGAACTGGACAGGGCCTGAGGCAGCATGAAACAGATGGAGATTTCTGGCAGGTGCAATGAGAATGTACCCCAGACACTATATTCACAGGCCTTAAAGATTCTGAGCACACATACTCTATTAACAGAGAAGACACAGTACAACATCATCATTTGTCAATGGAGAATTGCCAGATGAAGAAATCAAATAGGTGGCATATTCTAGGGTATAAACTTCACAGCTCCTGCATCTTGAAGGGGGCAAGTTCTTTTCTGGTCTCAGGAGAGACTTAATGATATTTTGGGCATTCTTGCTTCATGTAAAGAAATCTTACTCCTCTTTCAGGAGAATCTGAATGTGCCTGGGACACAGAAGTCTCACATGGCCCTAATCTTGGGCATGTTTCTCTGATTGCAGTCATCAGAATTCTGGACTACATATCTACATCAGGAAAGCCAGATTCTCTGCCCCTGCACAGAGATCAATTTGAGCACTCAGCAGGTCTTTTTCATTTCCCACATGCAGTTCCCTCAGGAGTTGTCCAGTATTGTGTTAAATGAAGACAAAAAGAGGATATCTTTCTTTTAATAGTGCCTCTCAGGAAATTCTACTTCTAAACATAGAACCAATGTAGCATTTGATAATAAAAGTAACTATTATTTTATTTTTAAAGAAATAATCATACAATAATTAAATCTCTAATTTATGTATTTAATAATTCCCCAAAGTTTATTAAATCTCAGCCTATTGACTTAACGTGAACTTAAATAGACAAAAGGGAACCCAGCAAATAAACAGGTTTGTAAACATTTGTTCTCTGGATATCTTTGGCCTTGTACATCCTTAGAGAATATTCAATCATTTAGTAATCATAATGACTAAAATTTCTAGAAATGTTTTATACATAATTATGGAAGAACTAGTACAAGTATTTGGGAAGACTAAGTCATTACTGAAACAGAGACACACACATCTCTATAGAATGGTTAACCACTTCCTTATGAAGCATCCCTGTGAACATCCATCATAACACTTATGATATTATATTGCCATTATTTACTTATTTGCCCACCTTTTTAAAATTTTCATGAGTTCTGTGTGACTGGAGCTTCATTTATTCCTGTTTATATCTTCAGAACCTTGCACAGTGAATGGCATATAATAATAATAATTATTGAACAAACCTTCATGTGAGAATTTTGGCATATGAATTCACTAGGATGGCTCTAGAATTTCTGCATAAGGGGTATGTTAACTATGGCAGTCTTATTTATAGAAACAGCTAAATTTAATGACTCAAAGAAATCTCCTGTCTTCATCATTTTCTCTAATTTCTCCCTTTATTAGCTCATTGCCAAGTCTTGTTCTACATACAAGTGAAGATTAACTGAGGTAGATCTAAACCAGTGTCTTTATGGCTCTCTATCCGTGCAGCCATAACCCTATGGCGTCCAATACTATCAGATCTCAGAAGGTAAACAGGGTTGGGCCTGGTTAGTACTTGGATGGGAGATTGCCTGGGAACACCAGGTGCTGCAGGCTTGGGAGAAGGACCTGCCAACCCACGACCAAAAATAAATCTGTCATTGAAAACCATATGAATAGCAGAGAAGCACCGACAATAGTGTTTCACCTGTTGTAAGTAGGGTCGCTATGAGTTAGACACTAACTCAAAGGCACCTAACCACCACCACAACAACATCCATGCATTGAATTTCAGTGAATTCTCTGATCTGCTTGCTAACTGAACAAATTCAAACCTTGCACCACCCTTTAGTCGAAACTACTCTTTCCAAGTAGACAAATCATCTTGTTAACTTGGCCTGAATCATGCGATTTCACCTGTGACCAACAGTGAAGGAGAGTGTCAACCACACATAAAATATAAAATGGGTACTATAAAGGAAATAAAGTTAAAAAAAGAAAGAGAAAGAGGAGGAATAGAAAGCGAACTCTCAATTGTGATGAGATAAAAATTGGGCAATTGGAATTTCAAAGTTGTTCTCTAATTTGCATCATTCACTCAACCATTCATTTAAACTATACATATTAGCCCAGTGCAGTGGTACATGCCTGTAATCCAAGCAACTTGGGAGGCTGAGGCTGGGGTATTGCAAGTTCAAGGCCTGAGGCAGCCCACATAACAAGTTCCTGTATCAAAATAAACAATGAAAAGTGTGTCAGGGTTGTAGCCTAGTGGTGGAGCACTTGTCAAGTATGTACAAGGGCCCTACATTCGTTTCTTAAGTACCACAAAAATTAACATAAAATAAAAAATAAAATAACATATATATTGTCTATCTACTTAGGACCAAGTATTAGAATAAACTTTGAGGTTGCGAAGGAAGAGGACAAACATTCTACATTCTCCAGCATTTGCCTCTATAATTCATTGTATTTCACATTCTTGTCTTTTCCCTTGCTTAGTGTTCTCTTTGGCTTTTCTAGTATAAAGAGTAGAGCTTAACTTTTAACAGTCCCTGACCTATAATACAAAAGAAATCTTTCTCTCTCTCAATTTCAAGCCTGGTAAAGGGACTCAATGGCTCAGCATGTTGTTCTATCTATCTTTAGTCTAATTGCATGGCTTTGGGAACATGATATCCTTGTACAAAATGGTTAGCTTGTCATTAACTAGGATTCTATGAATACCAGAAGATAAGGCAAACTAAACATTGTGTGCCTTACAAAATAATCAAAGTTCCTTTAGCAACGTGAACTGTGCATATGTCCACAGTTCCTAAGGTGCTTACACTGAATAAAAGTTCATATGATCTGTGATGAATATGTTCCTCAAAATTACTACCATATATTGGTTCTCCCTCATTGAATTATTTGCTTCACAAATGAAAAATAATTAAAATAGAGTAGCTCATGGCACAGACAAAGCAATTGATTCTCTTTAATATATGGTGAAACTGAGACATAGTTTCTCAAGCATATATATTTTATGGCAAAATGACCATTCAAAGCAAGAACTGTATCCTCTAACTCCATTATTGCCTAATAATCAGTGATTACAAACTGATAGCTCACAAATGAATCTGGATCATGAATATATAGTTTTTGTATATATTGACATTAAAATCACTGTATTATTTTAGGATTGATTTAAGTTCACAAAAATAGAAAGTACAGAGATTTGTCAGATACTTTCCCACCCTAAATATGCATAACTTCTTCCATAAGCAGAATCTCTCACCAGAGTGATGCCTTTGATACAATTGGTAAACCTACATTCAAACATTGTCACCTTAAGTGTAGTTTACATTAGCTTCACTCTTAGTGTTGTACATTCTGTGGGTTTGTACAAATGCACAGTGGCATATGTCCACTATTATAAAATCATGAAGAGTTTTTTCTGTACCCTAAAATTCCTCTTATTTATCTTTTTATGTTTCCTTGAATGTTACATAGTTGGAATCACACAGTATATAACCTTTTTATATTGGCTTTTTTCATTTAATAATATCACTTAACTTTCCTCGATATCTTTTCATGGATTGGTAGCTCATTTCTTTTTTAGTACTGTGAGGTTGAATCTAGAACATTGTGCATGTCAGGCAAGTTAACTACTGAAATATACTCCAGTGCCTTTAATAATGTTTTAAATTTCTTTTGAGACATGGTCTTATTAACTTACAGGCTGCCTCAGGCCTCAAACTTGTGATCCTCTTGCCTCAGCCTCCTTAGTTACTGTGATTACAGGTGTGTACACCATGGTGATTGGCTGAGTTTTGCTACTTGCTCACCACTTATTTTGGGAATTTTTCTAGTTATCTTTCCATTATTGATTCTAGGTTTAGTTTCAGTGTGTTTCTAGAGCAGATATTGGGTAATTTTCATTCTTTCAAATTTGTTAGAGTCTTTTTTATGGCCCAGAATGTTCCATTTTAGTTTGAGAATAATGGGAATTCTGCTTTTGTTGGATGAAGTCATCCTCAGATGGAAATTTATTATTATTTTCACTTGATTGGTGGTACTATTGAGTTCTATGTACCTTCTGTGTTTCTACCAGCTGTTTCTGTCCATTTGTGATATAAGGGTGTAAAAATCTCCAGTGAGAATTATAATTTCATCCACTTTTTCTTTTGCCACAAATATTTTTGTGCTCTGTGGAGTGCCCACCAGTTAAGGACTACTGTACTTTCTTTGAGAATTTACCACTTGATCATGTAATGCCCTTCCTCATCCCGTATAGATTGCCTTGCTTTAAAGTCTACTTTCCCTAAAATTAACATAGCTACATTGCCTTTTTTGGATTACTATTAGCATTGTTGTTGTTGTTAGGTGCTCTCGAGTCATGTCCGACTCATAGCGACCCTCACAGGGTTTGCAAAGGCAGATTGTTTCGGGATTGCCTTGGGAGTGGGTTGCCACATCCTTTTCCGGTTTTTTGCAGTGCTGGGAATTGAAATTGGGACCTTGGAGACTGCAGAGCAGCCCTCTACCAACTGAGCTAAATCCCAGTCCACTATTAGCATGGTACCTCTTTATTCTTTTCTTTTTTAAATTGCTAGTTTATTTACATATATCAATGGGATACAGAAGGATAATTCAGTTGGCATATCCATTATACAGTTATGAAATCAGGATTGCTTATACTTCCATTTCATTAAATATTTTATAGAATGAAGTAAATTTAAGGAGGGAAATTTTTGATTAATATGCAGTGACAGCCATATGCAAACCGGAGTTATGGCATGATTTTTTTTTTAAATTTCACAGAATTGCATCCTATATTTTGTCCTTTTCTCTCCCTCTTTACTGGTACATGTTTTTCCCCCTTCCCCTCATACCTTCCCCACAGTCCCCACATTACACTGATCCAGCCTCCCTCATACTGAGTCTACTTGTATTTTCCAATATTAAATAAGTTTGATTAAATAGATAGATAGATAGATAGATAGATAGATAGATAGATAGATAGATAGATAGATTGTTGTTGTTGTTGTTGTTAGGTGCCGTCAAGTCGGTATCCGACTCATAGCGACCCTGTGTACAACAGGGGAAACATATTGTCAGTGCTTCTCTGCTGTTCATAGGGTTTTCAATGGCAGATTGATTTTTGGGAGGGGTTTGCCAGGTCCTTCTCCCAGCCTACAGCTTCTGGTGTTCCCAGACGGTCTCCCATCCAGGTACTAACCAGGCCCGACCCTGCTTAGCTTCCGAGATCTGATGGGATCAGATGCCACAGGTCTATGGCTGCAGGCAGATAGATAGATAGATAGATAGAGAGATAGATAGATAGATAGATAGATAGATAGATAGATAGATAGATAGATATGTACTTTTTTCTTTAAGGTAGAGCTAGCTTCCACATATAAGAGAGAACATGCAGTACTTTTTATTTTTTTTTTAATCTGGTTTATTTTGCTCAAAATGATGCTCTCCAGTTCCATTGCTTTTGCTACAAATGATATAATTTCATTCATCTTTACTGCTAAATAATATTCCATTGTGTATTATATCACACTTTTAAATTCAATATTCTGTTGATGGCCAACTGGGTTGATTCCATAACCTACAATTATGAAGAGTGCTACATTAAATATGGAAGTGCTGGTGTCCCTGTTGTATGATAACTTATCTTCCTTAGGTATATTCCTAGAAGTGGTATAACTGGATCATATGGTAGTTCTATTTTTAGTTTTCTAAGGTACCACCACCAGGAGGGACCAGTCCCTAGAGAAAGATATCATGTTTGGGAGAATTGCAGGCCAACAACAATAACAAAAAAAGAAAGACTCTCAACTAGATGGATTGACACATTGGCAACCATGGGTTTAAATATAAAAATCATCATGTGCATGATAGTGTTGGGGAGTGTTTCATTCTGTTATACAGAGGATTGCTATGTGTCAGAACTAATTTGATGGCTCCTACCCACAGCAACAATAAGGTAGCTCCATACCTATTTCCATGGCTGGGATTTAGCTCAGTTGGTAGAGCATCACTCTGCAGTCTCTGAGGTCCTGAGTTCAGTTCCCAGCACCATAAAAATGAGAGAAGGACGTGGCAATCCACTGCCAAGGCAATCCCGAAATAATCAGCTATTGAAAACCCTATAAGGGTCTTTATGAGTCAGACATGACTTGACAGCATTTAACAACAACAATACTGATTTCCATAGTGGCTGAACTAATTTACACTCCCACTAGCAAAGTAAAAAGATTCCTTTTTCTTCACATCCTTGCCAGAATTTGTTGTTTGTTTTGTTAATCTTGGCCATTCTTACTGGAGTGAGATGGAATTTCAGTGTTGTTTTGATTTGCATTTCCCTGATGGCTAGGAATATTAAACATTTTTTCATATTTTTTTGGCCATTTGTATTTCTTCTTTTAAGAACTCTCTGTTCAGTTCCATTGACCAATTACTTATTGGATTATTTGTTAATTTGGTGTTTAACTTCTTGAATTCTTTGTATATTCTAGATATTAATCCTCTCTGTCAGATGTGTAGGATACAAGGATTTTATCCCAGTCCATGGGCTCTGCATTTACTCTATTAATTGTTTATTTTTCTATACAAAAGCTATTTAATTTTATATAATCACGTTTGGGCTGGAGTTTAGCTCAGTTGGTAGAGTGCTGCTCCGCACTCTCTGAGAACCCAGGTTTGATACTCAGTACTATAAAAATGGGAGAAGGACATGGCAATCCATTCCCAAAGCAATTACAAAACAATCAACCATTGAAAACCCTGTGAGGGTGGCTGTGAGTTTGACAGGAGCAGACAGCATCTAACAACACAAAAGGAATTACATTTGTCTTAGGTGGGGGGTTCTCTGAAGAGGAACTAGGTAGGAAATTCTGAGATAAACAGATAAACTACAAGAATGTATTGGCCATAGTTCATCCAGACCCAGACGGTTGAAACTTTCCAGAATCCCACCCTGAAAGTATTTTTTTAATTCCTCCAAACTTGCCCAATTGGTACCCAACCCGACAACCCCGACAACCTCCCACCAATCAATTGGAAACAAGTTCCCTTGTGCCTTCTTACCACCCCTTAAACTGTATAAAAACCCCAAGCCCCTCTCCTTTGGGGTCGCCTTCCTTCCCTTGCTAGGGAGACTCTATGGAGGGTTGATCCCGGTGCCGGAAATAAAGCCTCATGTTTATTGCATCAAAAAAAAAAAAAAAAAGAATTACATTTGTCAATTTGTGGTGCAGTTTCCTGGGCAATTGGAGTCTTGTTAAGAAAGTACTTGCCTATGCCTATGTGCTGAATTATGTTTCCTATATTTTCTTCTAGAAGTTTTAAGGATTTTGGTTTTGAAATCTCTAGTCCATTTTGCATTGACTCTCATACATTGAGACATGAGGACCTATGCATGCATTCTTCTACATATGGATATCCAACTTTCTTACTACTCTTTGTTGAAAAGGCTATCTTTTCTCAAATGTACACATTTGGACTCTTTGTCAAAGATTGGGTGGCTATAGTAGTTTGGGTTTATATCTGGGTCTTCTATTCTTTTTTTTTTGAAGGGGTTTCTTTTTTTATTAGAAATTTTTAATGTACACCTTAATGTGATTCATTCTGACATGCTTTTCATTGTGACATTTCCATATATGCATTTTGTTGTACATTATTCATATAGGTTCCCCCTTATCCTCTTGTATGCTTCCCCCCACTTCACCCACCCCCCATCAAAGACTTCTCCTCTATTTGCTTGTCTTTTTATGGTAATATTTTCCTATATATCCTTGGGTTCCAGTTCTGTTTAAGATAGAAACTTTTCCTGCAGTAAACATTCTTTTTACCTTGTCAGAACTATTACATGCATTTTTTAGATGATTTATAATAATACCATTCTTAGCTTTTCTTTCTTTTGTTATGATCCAACCTTTGTATAGGATTTTTCCTTCTCATAATTTTGATTCTGCTCCCACATATGAGTGAGAACATGTGGTGTTTCTCTTTCTGAGCTTGTGTTCATTCACTTAAAATAATTTTCTCCAATTCCATCCATTTTACTGTGAATGGCCTTATATCATTTTTTCATTGATGTGTAGTATTCCATTGTGTATATGTACCATAGTTTTTTTTATCCATTCTTCTGTTGAAGGGCACTTTGGTTGATTCCATATCCTTGCTATTGTGAAAAGTGCTGTATTGAACATGCAGATGCAGGTATCTCTGTGGTCTGATGACCCATCTCCCTTTGGGTGTATTCCCAATAGTGTTATAGCTCGGTCATAATGTAGATCTATTTGCCTTTTTGTAAGATACCTCCATACTGATTTCCACAGTGGTTGGAACAATTTACAGCTCCACCAATAATGTAAGAGTGTTCCCTTTTCTCTGCAACCTTGCCAACATTTGTTGTTATTTGTTTTATTGATCTTGGCCATTTTACTGGTGTAAGGTGAAATCTCAGCATTGTTTTAATTTGCATTTCCCTAATGGCTAGGGATATTGAGCATTTTTTCATGTGTTGCATGGCTTTACGGACCTCTTCATTTGAGAACTGTCTACTCAGTTCCTTTGCCCATTTATGTATTGGGTTATTTGGTTTTGGTTTTTTTTTTTTCTTGAGTTCTTTATAAATTCTCGTAATTAGACCTTTGTCTGTTGTATAAAATGAGAAGATATTTTCCCATTCCATGGGGGTTTCCTTGACTCTGTTAGTTGTTTCTTTTGCTATACAGAACCTTTTCAATTTCATGTAATCTCACTTATCTATTCTTGTTGCAATTTCTTTAGCAATTGGAGTTCATATTAAGGAAATACTTTCCAATGCCTATATGATGGAGTGTATTGCCTATCTTGCCTTCTATGAGTTTTAAAGTTTCTGGTTTTATGTTGAGATCTTTTATCCATTTTGAGTTAACTCTCGTGTATATGGAGAGATGGAGGTCAGCTTTCATTTTTCTGCATGTGGATGACCATGTTTCCCAGCACCATTTGTTGAAAAGGCTGTCCTTTTTCCAGTTTACTTGCTTTGCTCCTTTGTCAAAAATTAGGGGACTATAGGTGTGTTGAGGTATTTCTGGGTCTTCTATTCTGTTCCAGATGTCTTTGGCCTATTTTTGTGCCAGTGCCAAGCTGTTTTTGCTACTACTGCCCTATAGTATAGCTTGAAGTCAGGGATTGTGATTCCACCTGCATTAGTTTTGCAGCTTAAGAGTGTTTTGGCTATATGTGGTCTTCTGTGATTCCACATGAATTTTTGGATAGTTTTTCTATTTTTGTCAAGTCAGTCAGTGGAATTTTAATGAGGATTGCATTAAATCTATAGATTGTTTTTGGTAGGGTAACCATTTTTACTATATTAATTCTCCCTATCCAGGAGCAGGGAAGGTCTTTCCACTTTTCAGCATCCTCTGCTATTTCTTTCTTTAATATTTTGGAATTTTACTTGTAGAAATGTGAAGGGTCTTTGGTTAGATTGATTCCAAGGTATTTAATTTTCTGGTGGGCTAAAGTGAATGGTATTTTTTGTGAAATTTCCTTCTCTTCCTGTTTGTAGTTGGTGTAAAGAAAACTGTTGATTTTGTGTGTTGATTCTATAACCTGTGACTTTGCTGAAAGAGTTAATTAGTTCTAGAAGTTTTCTGGTTGAGGTTTTGGGGTCTTTCAGCTACAGGATCATATCATCTGCAAATAAGGATAATTTGACCTCTTCCTTGCCAATCTGTATCCCTTTGATTTCTTTCTTTTGTCTGATTGCCCTGGCAAGGACTTCAATTACTATGTTAAATAGAATAGGAGAGAGAGGACATCCTTGTCTTGTTCCAGATCTAAGAGGAAATGGTTTCAGTTTTTCTCCATCTAATATAATGTTGGCTGTAGATTTGTCATAAATGGCTTTTATGATATTAAGGTATTTGCCTGTTATACCTATTTTTTCCAGCGTTTTTATCATGAAAAGGTATTGCACTTTGTCGAATGCCTTTTCAGCATCAATTGAGATGATCATGTGGTTTTTGTTTGCTAGTTTCTTGATATGCTGGATTACATTAATTGATTTCCATATGGTAAGCCAGCCTTGCATCTGTGGTATAAATCCCACTTGGTCATGGTGAACAATCTTTTTCATATGCTGTTGGATTCTGTTTGCCATAATTTTATCAAATATTTTTGCATCTAGATTCATAAGGGAGATGGGTCTATAATTCTCTTAGGTGAATCTTTTCCTGGTTTAGGTATCAGGGTGATGGTATCTTCATAGAATGAATTTGGGAGTGTTCCCCCCTTTTCTATTTTTGGGAATAATTTGAGGAAGACAGGTATTATATCTTCTTTAAACGTTTGATAAAATTCTGCTGTGAATCCATGAGGACCTGAGCTCTTCTTTGGTGGGAGACTTTTTATTACCTTTTCTGTTTCTGTATATGTAATGAGCCCTGTAGTATAATTTGAACTCAGTTATTTTGATGTATCCTATACATTTTTGCTTAGAATTGCTTTGGCTATAAGAGGCTTTTTGTGTTTCCATATGAATTCTAGGATTGATTTTTCTATTTCTATAACATATATCATTGAAATTTTGACAGAGATTACATTGAAGCTGTAGACTGCTTTTGGTGGTATAGCCATTTTAATGCTATTAATTCTTCAAATCCATGAGTAAAGGAGGTATTTCCATCTTCTAGTATTTCCTGCAATTTCTTTTTTATTTTATTGTAGAGGTTTTTAGACTCTTTCGTTAAATTGATTTTTAAGTATTTAGTGTGTGGTGGGCTATATTGTTAATGGGATTGCTGTTTTGATTTCTTTCCCTTCAATTTCATTATTGGTATAAAGGAATGCAACTGAGTTTTGAATATTGATTTTATATTCTTCTACTATTACATAGGTTCTAATTAGCTCTGAGAGTTTTCTAGTGGAGATTTTAGAATTCTTTAAATATAGGATGATGTCATTTGCAAATAAGGATAATTTGACCTCTTCATTTACTATTTGCATTCTTTTATTTCTTTTCCCTGCCTAATTGCTCTGGCTAGGACTTCAATCACAATATTGATTAAGAGAGGGGATATGGAACATCCTTATCTTATTCCTCATCTTAGAGTTAACGCTTTCAAATTGTCCCCATTTAATATAATATTGACTATAAGTTTGTCATATATAGTCTTTATGATGTTGAGATATGTTCCTTCTGTGCCAAATTTCTTCATGACTTTTATCAGGAAAGAATGTTGAACTTTGTTGAAAGCTTTTTGAATATTAATTGAAATGACAATGGGATTTATGTTTACAAGTTGCCTAATTGGTTGAATTACACTAATTGATTTGCATATCTTGAGCCAGCCCTTCATCTGTGGAATGAAGCCCATCTGAGCATGGTGTATGTGCATTGCTGTATTCAGTTTGCCAGAATTTTATTAAGAATTTTGCATCAATGTTCATCACAGAAATTGGCCTACTGTTCTTTCTTTCTGTCTGTCTGTCTGTCTGTCTGTCTCTCTCTCTCTCTCTTTCTTTCTTTCTTTCTTTCGTTTTTTGTAGTATCTTCATGTGTTTTTGGTATCAAGATGTTACTAGATTTGTAGAATGAATTTGACAGTATAACTTCCCTTTCTATTTTATGGAATAGCTTGAGGAGGATAAGAATTAATTCTTCTTTGAAGGTTTCACACAATTTAGGTGTGGACCCATCAGGACCTCAGATTTTTGGTTGGGAGTTTCTTTTTCACTGCTTCAATTTCACTGCTTTCCATGTTGTTGTTGTTAGGTACCTTCAAATTGAGTCCAACTCATAGTGAGCCTATACACAGCAGATTGAGCACTTCCTGATTCTGTGCCAGCACATGTTCTTATTTATGTTTAAGCCCATTGTTGCAGATACACATCAGGTGCAGGGTTTTCCTTTATTTCCTTGACCTGCCAATCTCTCAAACATGATGTCATTCTCCAGCAATTGGTCTCTACTGACTACATATCCAAAATATGTAAGATGCAGTCTGGCCATCTTTGCTTCCAAGGAGCACTCTTGTTGCACTTCTTCCAGGACAGATCTGTTGGTTCTTTTGGCAGTCCATTGTATATTCAGTAGATGTCTCCAGCACCATAATTGAAAAGCACCAATTCTTCTCCTGTCTCCCTTATTTAATGTCCAGTTTTCACAACCATATGATGGGACTGAAAATACCATGGCATGAGTCAGGCGCACCTTTGTCTTCAATGTGTCATCTCTTCTTTTCAATATTCTAAAGAGATCTTTTGCCACAGGTATTCCAAGATCAATACATCTTTTGATTTCTTGACTGCTACTTCCATGAGTGTTGATTATAGAGCCAAGCAAAGCAAAATCTTGGAAAAACCTCAATCCTTTGTCCTATTGTGAAGTTGCATACTGACCCTGTCATAAGGATTTTTGTTTTGTTGATGTTTAGTCACAACCCATAATGAAGGCTAAGATCTTTGATCTTCATCAGTAAACGTTTTAAATCCTCTTCACTTTCAGCAAACAGAGTTGTGTCATCTGCATAATGCATGTTGTTAATGAGTCTTTCTCCAATCTTGATGCCACATTCTTCCTCATAATGTCCCGCATCTCACATTATTTGGCCAGCATATAAATTGAAGAGATGTGAAAATGTACAGCCCTGAGCCATACCTTTCTCAACTTTAAACTGGACAGTGTTTTCTTGTTCTAGTTGAACAACTTCCTCTTTGTTCACATACAGATTCCTCATGAGTACTATTAGGTGCTCTGGTATTCCCAGTTTTTGAAGTGTTATCCATAATTTGTTATGATCCACATAGTCAAATGCCTTTGGGTAGTCAATGAAAGATACACAGACATCTTTCTGATATTCTCTGCTTACAGCTAATATCCACCTAACATCTGCAATGATATCCCTGGTTCCCCATCCTCATCTGAATCCTTCTTGATTTTCTGGAAATTACCTGTCTACATACAGCTACGGATGCTTCTGGGTGGTCTTTAGTAAAATTTTGCTTGTGTATGATATTAATGATATTGCTCAATAGTTTCCACATTCAGTTGGATCCCCTTTTTGGGAACAGGCACAAATATGGATCTCTTCTAGTTAGTTGGCTAGGTAGATGTTTTCCGAATCTGTTGGCATAAACATGTTAACACCTTCAGTCCTACATCTGTTGAAATATCTCTATTGGTATTCCATCAATTCCTGGAGCCTTATGTTTCACCAGTTCTTTCAAGTTGGCTTCCACTTCCTCCTTCAATAACATTCGTTCCTCTTCATATGCAACCTCTTGAAATGGTGGGTCATTTACCAATTATTTTTTGTGTAATGACTCTTTGTATTCCTTCCATCTTCTTTTGATGTTTCCTGCATAGTTTAGTATTTTCCCTATAAAATCTTTCACTATTGCCACTAGAGGCTTGAATTTTTTCTTTACATCCTTAAGCTTGAGAAACACAGAGCATGTTCTTCCCTTTTGGTTTTATGCCTCCAATTCTTTGCATATGTCATTATAATATTTTTTGTTGTTGTTCTTGAGGTTCCTTTTGAAATCTTCTGTTTAGATCCTTAACTTCATCATATCTTCCTTTTACTTTAGCTACTGGACTTTCAAGGGCAAGGTGCCATGTCTCTTTTGACATATAATTTAGTCTTTTCTTTTTTCCTTGACTTTTTAATAACATTTTGCTTTATTCTTGAATGATATCTTTTATGTCATGCCACAACTTCTCTAGTCTCTTTTCATTTGTGTCTAATGCATTAAACCTATACATTGAGGTAGTCTCTGAACTCAGGAGGGATATATTCAGGGTCATACCTTGGATCTCCTACACTTGTTCTAATTTTCTTCAGTTTCAGTTTGAACGTACATATGACAAATTGATGGTCTGATTCACAATCAGCACCTTCTTTTGTTGTGACATTTAATATAGATCTTTTTTATCATCTCTTTCCACATATATAGTCAATTTTCTTCCTGTATGTTCCATCTGGTGAAGTCCATGTGTGCAGTCTCCATTTATGTTGTTGAAAAAATGTATTTGCAATGAAAAAGTCATTGGTCTGACATTTTATCATGTGATTTCGAACATTGTTTCTGTCACTAAGACCATATTTTCCAACTATTGAGCCTTCTTTGTTTCCAAACTTTGCATTCCAGTCACCAGTCATTATCAGTATGTCCTGATTGCTTATTTGTTCTATTTCAGGTTGTAGAAGCTGATAGAAATCTTCCCTTTCTTCATTTGTGGCCTTAGTGGTGGGTGCATAAATTTGAATAATGATCATATTAACTGGCATTTCTTGTAGGTGTATGGATATTACTCTATCACTGGCAACATTGTATTTCAGGACAGATCTTGAAATGTCTTTTTTGATGATGAATGCAACCTCATTTCTCTTTAATTTGTCATTTCCAGCATAGTAGACCATACGATTATCTGACTCAAAATGGCCTATGCAAGTCCATTTTAGCTCACTGATGCCTAGAATGTCAATGTTTATGCATTCCTTTTCTCTTTTAATGATTTCCAATTTTCCTAGATTCATTCTATGTACATTCCATGTTCCAATTATTAATGGATGTTTACAGTTGTTTCTCCTCATTTTGAGTCATGCCACATCAGCAGATTCAGGACCCTAGTGCTTTACTCCATTTCTGTCATCAAGGTAGACTCTACTTTGAGGACGAAACTCTTCCCCAGTAGTCTTTTGAGTGCCTTCCAACCTGGGGGCTCATTTTCTGGCACTATATCTGATAGTGTTTCTTTGCTATCCATAAGGTTTTCAGTGGCTATTTTTTTTTTT
>VMDO01006574.1:0-65553 GCA_007922755.1 Pedetes capensis
TCTCCTGTCATTTGTGTCTAATGCATTAAACCTATTTTTGAGGTGGTCTCTGAACTCAGGTGGGATATACTCAAGGTCATACCGTGGCTCTCGTATACTTGTTCTAATTCTCTTCAGCTTCAGTTTGAACTTGCATATGAGAAGTTGATGGTCTGATCCACAGTCAGCACCTGGTCTTGTTTTGACATTTTGTACAGAGTTTTCCATCGTCTCTTTGCACATATGTAGTCAATTTGATTTCTGTATGTTCCATCTGGTGAAGTCCATGTGTATAGTCTCCGTTTATGATGTTGCAAAAATGTATTTGCAATGAAAAGGTCATTGGTCTGACAAAATTCTATCATGCGATCTCTAGCTTCATTTCTGTCACCAAGACCATATTTTCCAACTACTGAGCCTTCTTCTTTGTTTCCAACCTTTGCATTCCAGTCACCAGTGATTATCAGTGTGTCTTGATTGCATGTTTGATCTACTTCAGATTGCAGAAGCTGATAGAAGTCTTCCCTTTCTTCATTTGTGGCCTTGGTGGTGGGTGCATAAATTTGAATAATAGTCATATTAACTGGCCTTCCTTGTAGGTGTATGGATATTATTCTATCACTGACAACATTGTATTTCATGACAGATCTTGAAATGTCTTTTTTGATGATGAATGCAGCCCCATTTCTCTTTAGTTTATCATTCCCAGCATAGTAGACCATATGACTGTCTGACTCAAAATGGCCTATGCCAGTCCATTTTAGCTCACTGATGCCTAGAATGTCAATGTTTTTTTGATCCATTTCTCTTTTAACAATTTCTAATTTGCCTAGATTCATACTACGTACATTCCATGTTCCAATTATTAATGGATATTTACAGTTGTTCCTCCTCATTTTGAGTTGTGTCACATCATCACATTGAACACCCTTGGGTTTTACTCCATTTCCCTCATCATGGTAGACTCTACTTGGAGGAGGCAACTCTTCCCCAGTAGTCTTTTGAGTGCCTTCCAACCTGGGGGCCTCATTTTCTGGCAGTATATCTGACAGTGTTTCTTTGCTATCCATAGGGTTTTCAATGGCTAGTTGTTTCGGGAGTGGCTCACCAGGTCCTACTCCCTAGTCTGTCTTAGTCTGGAAGCTCAGCTGAAAACCTGTCCACCTTGGGTAACCTTGCTCATGTCTGAGGTTACAGTGGCAGAGCTCTCAGCTTCATCGCAACATGCAAGCCCCCACGGCAAACTGACAGACATCTGGGGGCTCTGATGGTAAAATAATTAATACAAGGATGCATATATAGCATAAGAAAAAGAGAAGGAGAATAGAAAGAGGGAAGAGAGTAAAACAAGGAAGGAAGCAAATAAAAATTAAAAAACAAACAAACAAACAAAAAAAACCTCACACATACACGCTCCCACTCACGTATAAAATCGCTTATAGTCAGGTGCGGTGGTATACACCTGCATTCCCAGCAGCTTGGGGGCGAAGGCAGGAAGATCGCAAGCCCAAGATCACAGGCAGCCTGCACAACCCAGAGAGACCCTGTGTCAAAAAGTAAAAATATGGGCTGGGGGCGCAGAGCAGCTTTCTGCCCACTTGGGAGACCACTTGGGAGAACCAAATCCTCTTGTGGGTGGGATGATATTCAACCCCCCCAGAGAGAGTCTGTAGTAGGTCTGCCATGCACGGCAATTGCGCTCGAAACTGTTCTTATTGTCCCGCAAGACTCTGCCAGAAAGGAGCACTCTGTCCTCGTGGTGCTCAGCCTCCTCCGCAGACCTCACCTTTCTCCACAGTGCAGTGGGATGACTTAGGATCCCCTCTGGTGTGTCTGGGGTCCAGGCATATGTGTGCCCGTATGTCTGTGGAGATTGCGTCTGCATGACTGTCCTGCCACAACAGGAGAGAGAGAGCCGCATTTCAGCTCTGGATGTGTACTGCTGGCACTGGTTTCCCACCGCCACAACAGGAGGGAGGGTGCGATTCCGTGCTGACTCACCAGAAAACTTGCAGTTTGTGTCCCGCAGGCAGGGTGACAGTGTGATGTCAGGTTGCATGCTGTTTTGGGTCCGGCTCCCATGGGTGTGTGGGCAAAGTCTCCAGGATTCTATCCTGCCGTCTGCGTGAAAGCGAAATGGCAGAATGGCAGTCCTGCCACTGACCTCTGTGTAATTCTTCCGAAGCCAAATGCTCGATTTCAGTGTACATCCAGTTTCATCCTCTGTCTCCCAATCTAAACTATCACTGTTTCTATCTATTCAATGTGAGTTCTAAACCTCTCATTGAGGCTTCCCTTTACTCTGGGAGAGAAGGCGCGTGTTTTCTGTCCGCCATCTTGATTTTTTTAAAGGGCACCTACCTCAGGTATTTAAATTTTTTCTCTTATTCTAATTCTGTCCTCTGTATACTAAAGAACAGGGCACATAGTTTTGTGTTTAAAATTCCACAACAGAGCAAATGGTCCATGGAAACACATACTTATTTTTTACTATGAGTCTAGAGGTGAGTAGTTTGTTTAAAAGAGAAAACACTACATCTATTTATCTCCTATTTGCCTACATTTGTAGTCACCCAATTAATGATCACCAGTTGTCTATGCAAATTACTCCCAAGAGTAGCTTAAGGAATACTTTATGAGTCTTGCAAACCAGGAATAGAACTTAAAATAGTGACTAGAGATTTGCAGCCCCTCATTACTATGTTAAAATAAACAGAGCATGACCAATTGCAGCAACATAGTGGCCTTGAATTTTACTTTAGTACCCCATAACAGGTTTGTATAGATGACTTTATTGTCACCCTGGAACACAGAAAAACGGCTTGCATGAGACTTTTCAGACACTAAGAACATAGCACAAAAGTGATCTTCCATGATTGCTATCTCTTCTGAGGGTGAGCTGGGCCACCGTGGCACCTTCTAGAAGTCTTAGAGCAGAAGCTCCAACTGGTGATGAGCAAGAACTGACCAATGGTGTACATGTCCCGGGACCATGTGTGATGAAAGACTCCTGTCATCAAGACCTAGGGTGAACCCAACTCACTTCCCTAGAGAAGGGTTCTCACAAAACTCTCTCTCTTCTCAGACAAACTCGGAATAGGAGAATCAGAACTAGAAGGGATCATGAACAGTGGATCTATTTCAAAATTTAAAGTGCCTTGTAGTTGTCTAATTTCAGTGAAAAGAAGCTCTGACAAGCAAACTTTTCTCATTAAACCTTTTTTTTTTTACTCAAGAAAGCAAGAAAAAGTCATGCCATTTGTATACTTTTCTCTCTAAGAAGTTTTTGAGTCTTGGGTAACACTTATAGCTCTATCTGGTTTAGTGGCATGAGTATCATCTCTGGACATAGAGATGTAAAATATTCTTTTACTCTGCCACTTTCTGGAATGTAATAACATCTTTCTTAAGTGAGAGTGCTTTTCCTGCCCTTTTATGGTTGTATAATTTGTTATGTACTTGGTCCCACATGGTGGATACCTTTTGTTTGTAAGATCAGAAATGTCAAAAGAGACACCACTATAAAAAGGACACTTCTCTCCTCAACCACTGATATGATCTCTGAAGAAGTGGAAACCACAATAAATAAAGAATACTATGCTTATTTCTCTCCCCCGGAGTGGACCCTGGATAGTGGATGTATCTGTGTTTGCTCCTGAAGAGGAGTCTGAGGAGAAAAGGAATATTCTGTCCAGGGAAATTAAGGCAGTTCAAAGTGAGCCTAAATTTTCAAAGAAAATAATAGATCACATAGTTCTAGTTCTTACAGTTAAAATTGTTTTTCCTTCTTTTTGATAGGTCTCCCCCTCTGTGTAACAGTTTTTAGATCAGATTTTTGGGTGATTTCATTCAGAACCAGTGCCTATAACTATTCTCTTCTTTTTTTGATATAGCGTGACCAGCAGCAATGACAATGTCTTGTGCTCAATTCCCTTGTACCTGTTGTGATCCATGGGGTAACTTGGACCTTTGACACTTGCATTTTCTGGTCTTTAGGGCTGAGATCAGGCTCCTAAGGATTCAATTTTTCTTTACCCTTCATAAATCATGCCAAGAATGAGACAGTTCTCCTAGTTAACTATGTCATGGAGACACATAGTGATGTTTTTGGCAATAGGAAAATGCTTAACACAGAAATTTTAAAGCAGAGTATAGCAACTCCCCTGCCTTTCTGGCCCCTACCCCAAATATGCCATTCTTCTAGTTTCTCTATTTAGGATGCAGAAATCATTTCCCTGCCAGTTTGTCAGTGACACCTCTGGGCCTCTCTCTTCTCTATTGCCTCCATACAAAATGGTTCAAGAAATTTCCTTTGCCCAAATTATTTATAAATCTTTATCTCTAGTTCCCATGAACATATGATTCCTAAATATCTAGTGTTTTCTGTACTATCAAAATATCGTTTGGTACTTCAAGATCAATGTACCCCCAAATCACTCATTTTATTCTTCTCAGACCCCACTTTCCTATTCTTACCTATGCCACTTACATTTTGCAGTCACTTGGACTCATATCTTGGGTTTGTCTTTGACTTTTTCCTCTCCTTACTCCTACCTCTAAACATTTTTCCAGCCTTGGAGACACTTTATTCTCCATGTTTCCTAGATCTAGCATATCTTCACATGTATAGCCAAGTACTTATACTTTTCTATATGGATGCTTGTAATACCTCCTAATTTCTTTCTTTATTTCATTCTCACCTTCTTTTATTTTGTATGGAAATATTAAAATATATGGATATATTTTTAAAAGGATTTATTGTTTATCTTTTTAAAAATTCTATCTATGGTCGTCTACAAGTATAATCTTGCTTGTTGTTGTTGTTGTTAGGTGCCGTCAAGTCGGTATCTGACTCATAACGACCCTCCAAGGTTTTCAATGGCTGGCTGTTTCGGGATTACCTTGGGAGTGGATTGCCAGGTCCTTCTCCCATTTTTTGCGGTGCTGGGAATTGAACTTGGGACCTCAGAGACTGCAGTGCAGTGCTCTACCAACTGAGCTAAATCCCAGCCCTATAATCTTGCTTACTGCACTTAAAATATGACTTGATTAATAAATTTCCTATCCATTCAGGGTAAAATTTTCAGCAGTAAAATTTTTGAAGGAATTGACATATTTGTGTATATACTTAAATATTTGTAATGCTGCAAATTATAATGGGCAATGAATTTGAATTATTTTTTCAAGCTATATTTTTGGAGGTTTACATGCATCATATTCATATAGTATGTTTTTTTTTTGGAGTATCTTAGAATACTACACAAAAGAGGCTGAGTGAGATGATGATTTTTTTCCTGTACTGAACTCTTAGTGACATTGTTAAAAATTTTTTTCTGCTGCAAGACTATGTACTAAGACATTTAGTGTTTGTCTCATGAGAAAAATGTTCTGTGGCAAAGCTTGAATAGAGTGGGGGTGTGGTAGATAATTAGGTTTCTTCCATATTTAGATCCTATGATTTATGTTACTCTTGCTCTTACTGGAGCAAGATTTTTATGTGGGAGAAGTACTAGTGTGCATAAAGACCATGTAATTTGAGGAATTGGTATCTTCTGCAAAGTTTCAGATTCTTCTGAGTTCATTTCATGCACAATTATTTTCTAGAACTAAATCACCAGATTTTAAGTCTTATAGTCTTCCTTTTTTTTATAATTAAAGGTTGGCTTTTCTCCTATAATCAATAATGATTAAAGTAAAGAGAGTACTAGGCTTTTAAATTACACTGTATATATATTTTTCTAAATAACGATTAGAAATGGCCTTTATCATAATGCTTCCAATAAAGATTTTAATCTAGTTTATAATTGTTTGGTATAATGCACACATTGTTAAAATAACTTTAGATTTAAATATACCTATGAACATGTGGCCTACAGGAGTACCACTGTGGTGTCCAATCCTGTCAGATCTCAGAAGCTAACCAGGACTGGGCCTGGTTAGTACTTGGGTGGCAGACCACCTAGGAACACCAGGTACTGTAGACTTGGGAGAAGGACCTGGCAAACCACTCCCAAAAGACAATCAGCCATTGAAAACCCTATGAATAGCAAAGAAGCACTGACAACAGTGTTTCACTTGTTGTACATAGAGTCACTATGAGTTGGATACCGACTTGGTGGCACCTAACAACAACATGAACATGTGTATTGTATTTTCTAAACTAGCTAAAGGAAAAGAAGAAACTTCACTCTGTTCAGATTGTAACCAATAGTTGGTAAAGAAATAGCACTAAATTTACCCGGGGTTGAAGGAGAAACATAAAATTCTTGTCACTTAATGCTAGTAAGCGGCCAGCAGGTCACATTGTTACTTATTTTTATACTCAGAAAAATCTTCCATTTCCCGTTCTCACGAAGGAAAAAGCATTAGCAAAATGTCCCTTTGCATTCCTTCATGAGATCTATTTAGTTAATGACAATCTTAGCAAATATGTTCTTTTTCCTTTTATTGATAATAGTCTAGCTGCATAATAGAAGCATAATATGGCAAGTGTCTAATGTACCTCACAACTGCCAACAACAGTGCCAATTAGGACAAAAAGGATTGCTCCATTTCCATTTATTTGAGAGACCCTTTTTATATTTTCTGTTGCTGTAGAGTAAATATTATGATTAAAAATTTCCTACTCTGTTTCACCATTATTATGTTTTAAAGAACTAGTAATTTCACAGGACATTTCTTAGGAATAAAAAGGTGTTATAAATAAATAGGGATATTTTCTTAACATCTCATGGAGTAGGGGAACCAGTAGCATATTGGTTTTCTTATAGTCCTATATATTACTAGTTGTTTTTCCAATATTGCCATACTGTGCAGTTTGACATTTGAGTGCTCTTGAGTGAGGAACATAATTTGTAAGGCTCTGATCCTCTTCTAAAAATAGAGATTCAGGTTTGCTGTAAGAAGTTGAAGAAATGATACATGTAAAATATCTAGCAGAGTATCTGATACTTTCCCTTATGTAAGTTTTCCAGCTCCCCTCCAACACCCTATCCTTCTTCACTAAACAGCTTATGTTTTCATTGTGGAAGACAAAAATATATATGTATGAATAAAGAAAAATATAAAACAGTGGGCAGAAAGAGTATAGTGGGGGAAAAAAACCTGCCAAGAACTCCCCCCACTCCATTTCTAGTGGGTCTGGTCTTATGACCAAACAGCTGTGAAACCTTGGTTTGTTCACAAGTCATTCTGTGTCCATATTTCATCCACTGGCTGAAGCTATAACTGGGTATTAAATGTATTATAAAGGCAGGAAGGCTTATGGTAATGTTAGTGGTCTTCATGGATTGAAGTAAATGATTAGGGAAGATGTCATGGAAGAAGGGGTATAGAAGTTGATTAGGGTTTGGTTAGCTCAAAGGAAGATATTTATTTGTTTTTGTTTTTGATGATTTATTCTTAGTCAACTGAAGTGTTTTAACTTTTAAAAGAATGACATAATTGACTACAATAATTTTTTCTAAAGTGATACTGGCCATCAACTTAATTGCTTTAATTCCTTAATGAGTTTTATTTGAGTGATTTAAAATTATAAAAGTAATGCATTCTGTAAATAGATCCATTATTATATTTTTAAAAAGTGTGCATGTGGAATTCCTAAATGAAATGTAGATTTTTCAAAATAGAGTACTCTGGAAAGACCAAAATAGTGCAACCAAATCATGAGATCACCATCAACAAATGTGCCAATATCTTCAGATATACACAGATACAGATATAACAACATGTAAAAGTGACATGTCACCTGATTACTATTTTTCTCAGTAAATTGATAGGGAATAATAAGTCTTAAAATCACAAATAAGTAGATTGAGAGTTAACCACATTACATATGGCAATTGAATTCCTGGGAATAGACTAGAAAGCCCAGGGAGGACAAATCTATGTTTATAAGGCAACAATACCTTATGCACATTTGTAAATTGTCTTGATTTCTGTGACAACAAAAATGATGATTACCGAGATTATTATAAGTGTATATAATAATGAGTTTTGTATATTTTAGTTCATTTTGGCTTTAATTACCTTGAGTCCCAATTTTATCTTAGAATTTTTAACCTGAGAAGTAAATTAATTACAGAGATATATTAAACAATTGTTTAGTTGCTTTCAGTGTTCAGCTAGGGCTTTCCTGGTGAACCGAGCATTCTTCAAAAGTAGTCTCATTGTGTCCATGAATATATATATCCTATGGGTTATCACCATTGTTCATTGTTCCACAAAACACATCTGAGATAAGCTTATTTAGACTTTTCTGTGGGTTGGGCACCAATCCCTTACCCAGGCAATTTTTCCCCAGGAAGCAGGATGGTTTCCCTGGGTGCCTAAAGATTCAAAGTACAATTTTTTGTGGAAGGGACATTTTGGCACTTTTAAACTCAGAAGGCAGGCAAAATTATGGCAGCCTCATAGACCTTCATAGGCTCCATTATCCCTAATATTGTCTTTTAGGTGAAGAAATTAACTTTTATAGGTAAATTACACAAATTCAAGCAAATAGGAATTTGAATTCAGGATTTTCTGACTCCAAAGACATGGAGGACTTTCCATTACATAATACTGACTCCAACAAATATTTCTCTTTTCTTCAACTTTTGTAATTAAAATCATTGTTATATATGTGAATATATTCAGTGACCATTAATATAAAAATGAAAATGCAATACATGGTACTTGAAATAAGAAAACTAAGGAAATACCTTTATAAGACACAAGTATTAAAAGTATTTATCCTACCTATTATGAGCTTATGTTAGTATGGACATCTAGTTTCAAACTTTGAGTTATTTAACTAGTCACTCTGAACTTAAATACAATTTAAGTTGTATTTTGAAAAACAACAGCAATAATGTTTTGCCATAGAAAATCTTGTAAAAGAAGATGCTTGAAAAGGCTCTTGATAGAATATTCATTTTAGAAAGAATCTGAGTTCAAAGACTTCAAATGTGATGTTTCTATTGGCAAGTAACCACTTAGTGATGTCATGAAAATGCTTATGAGATATTTTACAAGTTGTGGGTAGAAGAAATAAAATAATTTCCAAGAAACATATGTAAGATCATACATTTGCAATTATAGGTAAAAATAATGAGATATCAAAGTAAAATATCCTTTTCACAGAAAACTGCTTGGAAAAGAATCTATTAAAACAATATAACACTAGGAAATTGTCCAGATGAAATTAGAGAAAAATATTCAACAGAATTAGGTGTAAGACACAGCATGGAACAATCTTATTTGACAGGGGTCAATTAATGTCAACAAAAATTGGAGAGAAATAGTGTATTTTTTTGAAGAACTGAACAAAGTTGTAATTTAACTCAGTGTGTTAAGTTGATCAGTAATTAAGATAATCCTGCTGAGGCACTTAAATCTCTATTTTTCTACCCAATGGTTTGGAGCCACAAGAACCTGAGGACAAATGCTTACACAGTTGATGTGGTTAATCAACCAATTCTAAGACTGTTCAACTTTGAAGGGAAATCATTTGAGGAATATTATTATGCCTAGTTGGATATAACTGGACTGAGGAACCTAAACCTGTACAGCTTTCTTCTGTGATAGAACTTTCACCTTTGTGCTGTCTGATAACTATATTTCCTACGTTTTTTTCAGCTAAAATAATTGAAATTGATGACTGGATTCCAACCCGGGCCCTTCATTGCCCTGGAGCATATTGACACATTTACTCCTATTTTCACCCAGGAGCTAGAGCAGATTAAAGGCCTTTTCCCAGATTTACAGCGTGTTACTCCCCCATGTTTGTCAGAACTCTGTCGCAAATATGAAGGGATATTGAAAACCTTGGTCCGCATCAAACTTAGACCTAAAGACTCATCACCCCTTTGCCAGATTCTACTAGAAAAGAACTGCTTCTTTAAAATGAAGTTGAAATAGAATGTGATAATGTTTATTAACTTTTGGTTCTACTTATACTTTTTTGTGCCACATTATAGAAAGTGAACTTCTTTGTATTTGTTTTTTTTAATCTCTCATTAAACGCTGAAAAATCTTGTAAAAGAGAAAATAAAATTGAAGACTCAGAGAGAGAGAGAGAATGTTAGCTTGCAGGTTGGCTGTCTCACAGACCTTAAGACATATTCTCTCTGAAGCTCAACCGTTTCCAAAACTAGTATCCCGGCATATGCTCGTGCTGCTCCACATTGTGTGAGGTGTTCTGAGAAGTCCAGTGTCTTTCTCTTGTCATTACAATATTCCTGCTTTGCAGAGACTAGGGTCTATCAGATCAAGCTATATCTCTGGGAATGGTAGCAAGTAAGATCCTATTTTGACACCACACTACTAGGAAAGAAATCAGTGATAGTTTCTTATTTTCCTCAAACATCTGTAAGTTATTTGCATGTATCTAGTGAGGAGGTAGGGGTTTTTGTACTTTTTTGTCTTACCATTGAGCATGCTTATGTGACCCAGGACATGGTGATACCCAATTAGGAGATGATTTACCCACTAGAAAGAGTGGAACATCAATAATTTTACCTTGACTGACTTAAGGTCTAGAAAACTGGTTATGATGTAAGGTGTTTATATGGCCCTATTTACGTACAGAAGCTACCAACTACCAGAAAGGGGCCTAGAAAACTTCTTATAGTGAAAGGATGTATCTATTTGTCTTTTGGAAGATACAAGAAAAATATGGGCAGAGTAGAGTTTTTCTAATCCTTGGGAGAGGGAAAATTTCAAAGAAAACATCAATTTGCTGCCACATGTCTTGAAAGTCATGCCAGCAACATGTTTTCCGTATTCTGATGTAGAGTTTTGTTGTTGTTTGTGGTTAGGTGCCATCAAGTCAGGTCTGGCTCATAGTAACTCTATGTACAACAGAATGAAACACTCCCCAACTCTGTGCCAGGCAAATGATCTTTTTTTATGTTTAAGGCCATTTGTTGCAGCCTCAGTTTCAATCCATCTAGTTGAGGGTCTTCCTTTTTCTCTTGGCCTGCCACTCTTCCAAACATTATGTCCTTGTCCAGGTATTGATTCCTCCTAACATGGCCAAAATATGTAAGATGCAGTCTAGTCATCCTTGCTCCCAAGAAGCAGTGTGGTTGCATTTCTTCTAGGACAGATGTTGGTTCTTTTGGCAGTCCCTGGTATATTCAATATTCATCTACAACATCATAATTTAGAAGCATCAGTTCTTCTCCTGTTTCATTTATTCAATGTCCAGCATTCACAAGCATATGATGTGACCCAAGATGCCATGGCATGAGTCAGGCGCATCTTCATCTTCAATGTGACATCTTTACTTTTCGATACTTTAAAGAGGTCTTTTGTAGCAGCTTTGCCCAATGCAATGTGTCTTTTGATTTCTTGACTGCTGCTTCTGTGGATGTTGATTGTAGAACCAAATAAAGCAAAATCTTGGATAGCTTCAATTGTTTCTCCTTTTATCATGAAGCTGATACGGAGTTTAGAAGGTAATATAAGACAGAGGAATAGAAGGACAGATTAATGGAAAACTCCTCAGCAAAGATTTTTTGTAAAAGGCTAGATACTAAATATTTTCAGCTTTGTAGAATATTGTTTTTTAAAACTGTTTTATTTATTTATTTATTCACTTTGCAGTGCTGGGAAGTGAACCCAGACTTTTGTGCATGCTAGGCAAGCACTGTACCACTGAGCCACATCCTCAGCCGCTGTTTTTTATTTTTTAACAATTGAACTCTACCTTCTTTATAGCATGAAAGCAGTCACAGTCAATATGTAAATGAAATGGCACTTCTGAGATTCATTGCAACTTTATTTACAAAAGAAGCTGATAGGCAAATTTGGCCTGAGTTGGTACTTTTTGCCCCCCTCTATAGACCGTCTTCGCATGTTTCTGTGAATCAGAATATTTACTATGTCTTTTGTTAAGAAGACATAGAATTTTATAAAACATAGACAAGACAATTACTGTGCCCCATGAACCGGTAAAGAAGTAAGACTTTTTTTGTTTTATTCTTTTCTTTCTTCTTATATTCACAAGTGACTTGGACGTGAATACTTTTGATTTTACTGCTGTTTGCATTCTGTTATTTCACTTTTATCACTCTCCTCAATGTAAGAGAATGCATCATAGAGTGATCACCTTGAGATTGGCCAATTGCTATTTTTAAATGTCCAAAGTATAAAAGTAGTCTTCAAGAAAAGGCATTCAGGAGAAGAAAAACATACATACTTAAGGAACAAGGGAAGCTAATAAAATCCTATGTGCAAATAAAAAATGTGAATAACAGTATTGCTTTTCTTTTCAAGAATCACACAGTTCACTTGAAAGAAAATGAAGGGGAAAATGTCTTTAAGTATGGAAAATTATGTTTCTCAAAAAGTAAATAATTTAATTCTAATTTACATAAAGGAATGCTGTCATTTAGAAAAGCATTAAAAATATCCAGTGATTGATAGAAAAAGCAGAATACATTAAACATCAAAATAAATTATGTGGTTGCATTAAGGTAATTTCTCAGGGAAAATAAATGGATATGTGTTTATGAATTTTAATCAGAGAATTCAATTTTGTTCAGCCATATGTTCTAAGGCAATAAGAAAACCAAAGTGGGGCAAGGTAATTTTAGATACAAATGAATATTTTAAAAAATCATTTATAAGGTGACTGCCATTATTATGTACCAATGGAAATTATTTCTGAAACTTTTAGTAGGGTAAATCTTTGAATATGTACATATACATGGAAGCTTCCACTTAAAGCCGAATAATACTTTTCTCTTTTTCTTGGTACTCTCTTTAGAAATATAATTAGTACATGAAAACATTTCACTATATTAAATGTAATTTGCTGTATCTCAATGGCATATTGTGTTCATCCCTTTTTTTGTTTTTGTTTATTTTTTCATTTTTTTCTTTCCTGCCTTCTTTTCTTGTTTCCCGTACTGGGGACCTGAACACAGGGCTTTGAGATACTTTGTAAGCACTCTTAACACTGAACTGTACCCTCAGCCTGTTTTTTATTTTTTATCTTGAGACAGGGTCTTGCTAAGTTATGCAGGTTGCCCATGGCCTCGAACCTGCAATCTTTCACCTCTGCCTTTTGAGTTACTGGCATTATAGGCCTGTGCCACTGCATCCAGCATTTATTCGTTTTTTAAGTCCTTCCCTTTCCTCATCAAGGAGGAATGGTTTTGTATGCTGAGATAAAGTCTGGATGAAGTTATGTTTGTATTTATTCAGATAGCTGTTACTTTAATAAATTTTAGAAGTATTTTAGATTTATATTAAGTAATATTTAATTAGGTCAATATGTTCCATATTTAAGCTTTTGTTATGACATGATATTTAAAATACTAATTGTAAAATATATTAAGATTTCTGAATTAGAACAGAACACACTGTTTTTTAATAGCCTGTGGTGACTGTTGGATTCTAGTTTTCATAATGATACAGGTTGACAAATTTTTTTCAATTTATAATGAAAGTTCACCTTAATTGCACTTTGTTATAGAGCCATACAATTTGTTCACTAAATACTAATTTTCAATATGGGAATTGTGGTCCTTCTTGTTTACTGAAAATTTGTACTTGAGGGAGGGGTATAATGAGAGGGTAAGGGAGAAGTGAACATGGGCAATGTACCATGAAATGCACATGTGGAAATGTCATAATGAGACCCATTATGTAGTACATTAAAAGTTAGGAATAAAAAAGAAAAATTTGTACTTTTTCATATTGAAAAACAAGTTACCTACTTGCCCCATGCGGTTGATGGTAAAGCTTTCAGTCTGTTCTCTACCCCTTTTGTCATCACTAGACTATGAGCAATTTTTTTTTGTTTTTTTTTTGAGTGGTGTGTGTGCTTTGGATGAAAACGTCTCTGGTTTACTACCATATTATCTTGTTTGCTTATGGTTTGCCAGCTCTGTCCTACAGACGCTCAGAGCCACTCTACCCCATCTGCTATTTATCAGTTGCCCCTACTTCGCTGTATGCATGTCTCCTTCTATTAGGAGAAGCTAATCATAGAGCTAAACTTTTTCTCAAGTGTTTCTTCCCCCTTCTTATAATACCCAAAGTGTGATCACAGCCCTGGCATAATTCCTCTCCTGTGCAGTCTTCTTCTCCATCAATTCCCTGGTAAAGATAAGATCAACATACTCCTTGATCCCTACTAACTTACTCTCCTCTTCTCTAGTAACTTTAAGGGTTTGGTTCAGTTTTCTTTAATGACTTTATCTTGCCATTCTATTTAGAAACTCATGTGTCTAAATACTCATGTTAATGACCCTTGTCTGATTGTTTTCACCTTGTGAGACCTACTGGCATTTGGTTTTATTTGGTTTCAGCCAGTCTGAGCTTCCTATAATTGTGATTATTTTCTCATTACTTGAACCAATTTCCTTCTAGGATTTCTAATTCTGTGTGGTTTCTGTTAATACTACATCATACCCCAGCTCTCATAATGAACTTCTCATTTATCTCCTCGCTCAAGTCTGTCTGTCCTTCTCATGTGTCCTTACATCTTATTCATCCTGCTTCATCTGCTTAAATGTTCAGCTCATACTCCAGGGAAAGTCATTTCAAAAGTGCACATGCAACCACTTTAGAATCTATTGTCCCTTTGATCTTCTCCCAATTTCCTTTCATTCTTCGATTGCCAAAGTTATTCTCTTGTGTCTTTCTCTTTTGTAATGGACCAATAAATTTAATTGTCATAGGCTGTGTACCCAAACCAGTTCTGCCTATCTAATTCTACAGCAAATTCTTAATAGTTTTACAGCTATTGGGTCACTGCCACTTTTCCCATCTCTAAGTTGACTCATTCACTCCTGTGTCTACAACAACCCTCTCTAGATTTCAGGATGTGCAGGACTTTTTCTATCATTGACACACATAGAAACTATTTCTATGTGACTGTTCAGCTATGACCAAAGCTAAAAGACTTGCTTTGTTACATTAATGGATACTGTAAGGACTTAGTGAGATAATGTGTGTAAATAATATGGTTTTACACCAATAGGTGGGAGAAGGACCTGGCAATCCACTCCCAAGGCAATCCTGAAATAGTCAGCCATTGAAAACCCTATGGGGGTTGGTATGAGTCGGCTAGCAACTCGATGGCACCTAACACAACAACACCACCAATAGGACTCTGGTATCACTGTCATTCCATAAGCACATCTCCTGCTTTACCTCCTCTGTTTTATTCATCCTGATTTCTGCCTATGATATCCTTCTCCAGTCTTCAAGATTTAGCTTAAATACTATTGTCTTCTCTCTGACCTCTCCCTACTCTGTACTTAGCATATTCTTCTGGGATTTGATGATTAGAAATACTTATCTCTGATAATCCTAACTATAAGATGCTAAGATTCTATGGTCCTGGTAACCCTGGTAGTACGTAGTCCAATGCTCTGTATCTAGTTGGGTGATTTTTGAAATTAACTAATTAATTTATTTATTCATTTATTACAGTACTGAGGGTGCTAAACTGGGGACCTCATGAATGCTTTGCGAGCACTCTGCCGCTGAGCTGCACCTCTAGCCCTGTTTTTATTTTTTTAAATTGAGACAAGATCTGGCTAAGTTGCACAGGCTGCCTCTGGCCTCAAACCAGTGATCATCCTGCCACTGACTCCCGAATTGCGGGGATTACAGGCAAGTGCCACCACACTTGACAGCAATAAATTTTTGATAAACCAAATTAAATTGGATAAGTTTTGCAAATTTAGAAACATACTTGTGATGAAAAGGTTTGAGTGAGTTTATGGGTTATCCATACGAGTTTTGTCCTTTTCCTCTTTATTTGTTCAATTCATTATTGTGCTCAATTACAAAGAACAAACTTAATACATGTAATAAATATAATATTCTGTTACAATAAACAGATTTCAAGTTATATTGATATCTCTACTCTTTAGTGGTAATATCTTTTTCTTTTACACATCAAGAACCTTGTGGTTTTAGTAGCATATGATGATAATATTGTAAAAGAACATGGTCATGTCAGATAATAAAACTTTTGCTAGTAAGTCATATTTTTTAACAAGTCCCAAGAAAAGAAAACAGATTGATCAATCACTTTTATCACCACCTCTTTGGGATAATAACTTCATTCAAACTAACCATATATTTTCAAAATTGGCCTTAAAAATTCTGAACCTTGAAGGACAACTGGATTAGATGTCAAAACAATTTTGTAAACAGTCTACATACATGGTTTTATTAGTATTTTTGTGAGAAAACTTATGGAAATTTTACCTATGCCTTCGTAGAGGCACTTCAATTACAGTTTCTCTTTGCTTTTGGTTATGACACATTAAACATGGAAAGAACTTTGTGCATATACTACAATGGTTTCTATTCTTTTCTTTCCCAACAGATCTGAGGTAAATAAACATTTCCCTTAAGGAGAGTAGTTTCCTAAAGTACTGATTTCTCATCACAGTGGGAAGGCCACAAGAGAATCAGAATGTAAAAGACCTAGAGAGAAATTGTTTACAAAATTCCCCTAAAGTTTATAAATGACATCTTCAAAAAAAGTTGCCCTTTTTATACAAATCCCAAATAGGGACTCTAAGTTATAAATTTGATTTCTCCCCAAGCATTTGAACTAATTTGACCTAATAATTCTTAGAGGCCAAATTTTTGCTCTTTAAATAAATATCTGTTTCAAAATAGAAGTTTATCATAGAGCTCTATATTTGCTTTATTGATATTCTTGGAATGATAAGTCTCTCAGAAAATTTTTTACAAATAATTTCAGCTGATAATTGAGAAGCTGTAATCATACACTTACTCATTTAGGACAGTTATTCGTTACTTAACTATTGTTGTTGTTAGGTGCCATCCAGTCGGTATCCAACTCATAGCAACTCTATTTACAATAGGCAAAATACTATTGTTAACTGCTTTTCTGCTATTCATAGGGTTTTCAGTGGCAGATTGTTTTTTGGGAGTGGGTTTCCAGGTCCTTTTCCCAAGCCTACATCACCTGGTGTTCCCATGCCATCTCCCATCCAAGTACTAACCAGGCCTGACCCTGCTTAGCTTCGGAGATCTGATGGGCTCAGATGCCACAGTGGTATGACTACAGGCTACTTAAGTATTAGAATCTTTTTAATACATGTATGCTTGTCATGTGTTTCAGTTCTGATATCTACTTTACAACTTAAATGAATTTTCTTCCAGATCCATCCTGGATACCTCTGTTGAAGATATTACTTACTTTGGAGGCAATTCTTTTTGGAGACAATTTGTGTTGTTAAAAAAACCCTAAATTGACATATGGCTAAATAAGACCATTACCAATTGCATGCAAACAGCAACTGTAATTGAGATTTTAAAATTAAATCCATGCTATCATGTAGCTTCTCTCTCTCTCTCTCTCTGTCTCTGTCTCTGTCTCTGTCTCTGTCTGTCTGTCTGTCTGTCTGTCTGTCTGTCTCTCTCTCTCTCTCTCTCTCTCTCTATATATATATATATATATACATATATATAGTACTTTGTCAATGTCTAAAGTAAAAATGTACTTCTTAGAAGTGAATACAATACCTACTACAAGGTGAGACATAATCATGTTGTACTAAAATCATATAGTGTAAGCTTGAATTGGCTTTAAAGAAGCCAGATCAAATGTTTGAAGGCTCACTGAAAGTTTGGTCAGTTAGAAGCATGAATCCTTTCAGTATATTGCTTAAGAGTTGGTCTGTTTACAATGTGGCTCAGTGGTGGAATGCATGCTGAGCATGTGAGAGGCCCTGGGTTCTTTCTCTAGCATACACACACACACACACACACACACACACACACACACACACACACACACACGACAGTCTACGTAATACAGTGTATGCTGCTATTTTAATGCTTTCCATATATTTCTTTTGCTTTTCTTCAAATCCTTTTACTTTTATTTTTCTTTTTGACAGTGTCTTGCTATGTAGCCTTGGCTGGCCTCAGACTTATAATCCTCTTGCCTTAGCCTCCTGAGTGCTGGGATTACAGACATACACCAACATGCCTACGTGTATATAATATGATTCTTCTGTCTTTTTTTTTTCTATTCTATTACAATGTGCTTGCAGCCATACCACTGTGGCATCTATTCCCATCAGATCTTGGAAGCTAAGCAGATTTGGGCCTAGTTAGTACTCGGATGAGGGATCACCTGGGAACACCAGGTGCTGTGGGCTTGGGAGAAGGACCCGGAAACCTACTCCCAAAAAACAATCAGCCATTGAAAACCCTATGAATAGCAGAGAAGCACTAACAATAGTGTTTCATTTGTTGTACATACAGTTGCTATGAGTTGTACATCAACTCGACAGCACCCAACAACAACAACAATTACAGTGTAGTTTTACATAACAGCCTGTAGGAAGTGAATGTTTGTGCTTGTGTGTGTGTGTGTGTGTGTGTGTGTGTGTGTGTGTGTGTGTGTATGCACATGGTCTGTCTTTTGTTTTTGTTGAGTACTGTCAATTTGGATCTGACTTATAGCAACCCTATGTGCAAAAAAACAAAACACTACCCAACATTGTGTCATGCACATGATTTTTTTTGAGCCTAGTGTTGCAGTCACTATGTTTATTATCATTTTGAGTCATGACCCATCAGCAGAAAGAGGTCTTAGTGACTTTATTCTATTTCTATTCATAAGGACAGCTGTACTTTGAGGAGACAATTCTTACTCAGTCATTTCTTGAAGACTTCCAGCCTTGGGGGCTCATTTTTTTCAAGCACTGTATTTGACAGTGCTTCTCTGTTATGCATAGTGTTTTCAACAGCTAATTGTTTTGAAACTGGGCTGCTGAGTCATTCTCTCTAGGTTTTCTTAGTCTGGAAGCTCATCTGAAACTTTTCCACCATGTGTGGCCCTGCTGGCGTCTGAAATAATGATGGCGTAAGTTTCAGCATCACAGCACATTCAAGCCCTGCAGTATCACAAGCTGATAGTCGCATGAGGGTCTTTTGGTCTGGGAAACTATATTTTGACTTCACTTATATAAAAACCATGTTGTTGGTATTGTTAGGTACTGTCAAGTTAGATCCCATATAGCATATAGCATATCCCATATAGTTATATCCCATGTAGCAACTCTACGTACAACAGACAAATCACTACCCAAGATTGTGCCCTGCCCAGCACTATTGTTAGTTCTTCTCTGCTATTCATAAAGTTTTCAATGGCACTTCTTTTCTATGATAGAAACAAATATCATTCATGATATGCAAAGAATTGTGTTTGATGAAAAGATAAGATTTTATGTTAATTATTTTAACCATAATTCATAAACTATCAAGTTACAGAAATTATATTAAAATACCAACTATTATGATTCTATTAGAAATTTAACATGAGATGTAGTTGTGTTTTTATTTTTTATAGAATCCCAAAGGGCTTTTGGTAGCATGTGGAGAACACTAAGTGTGATGAAATTTGGATCCTGGTTTGTTCTAGCAGAGTTATTATCTCAATGTAATGTCTCAAAGCCCTTATTATATAAATGGTAACTTGAGTAAATGATTTCATGTCCTTTGCAGTTATAAAATACACAATTCTTATATGAGTACCATGTAAGTGCAGAAAGTACAAAAGCATAGGTCCATGTATTATATAGAAGGTTATGGATATTGAGTCTGTTTCCTTTATTAAGTTGCTAGATTATCACTTGTGTCTTAAAAAAAATTAAAAATGGGCTGGGGGTGCATCTCAGTGGGAGAGCACTTAAAAATTTGTGAGAAACCCTGGATTCAACCCTCAAGTACTGAAAATAATATTAGAAAGAAATATACCAAATACTATTACTATATGTGGAGTTCTTATAAGTTTAAAAGGAAAATCTTTTAGTAGTATAAAAATTGACAGAGGACATGAAGAGAAATAATTCACATAGTAAGAAATACAAATTTTCATAAGAAATTAAATAGCATTGATTTACTATAATTTTATTAGTCTCCCTTGTAATCAAGTAAAAGCCCAAAACAAAAATAAAATGTAGTTATTTAGCTAATAAAATATTAATATGTGTACGTTTTTCAGCACTGGGGGGCTGAAGCCAGGCCTTTATACATTTTTTACAAGTGCTCTACCACTGGGATGCACCCTCAACCCTTTTTATTTTCTGTGTCGAGACGGGGTCTTGCTAAATTGCACAAGCTTACCTCTGTCCTTCAATCTGCAAAATTCCAGTCTCTGCCTCTTGAGTTCCTGAGATTACAGGAATGTACAGCCTTGCCTGGCTTAACAAGTGGTTTTACCTTTTATTTGATATTACTGTACATTTTACATTCTTTAAAAATAAATATATTACTTTGAAGTTGAAATCAACATAAAATATAACTTAGTGCTAGATTACCTGAAGGCCAGAGCAATATGAAACACTTAGCAGTCATAGTAAGAACTATCTCTTTTTCTATGCATTACTGGATTTGTATCTGAGGGACCTGTATAAAAAACGATTAACCAGTGGTATAGTTTGAATCTGAAAGGTCCCCTATGTGCTCATGTGTTGAAGGTTTGGTCCTCAACTGTTGGTGCTATTTGGGGAAGTGGTGGAAATGTTGGAAGGTGGGGTCTTTCTGCTAGTTGAAGGAACTTGGTCACTGGGGGTGTACCTTTGAAGGTTACACCTAGTCCCCAGTCCCTTTCTTTCTGTCTGCTTTCTGGCCACCATGCTGTGATCTGCTCTGCTCTGCTACAACCTCCTTGCCATGATGGACTGAAACCCCTGAAACTATGAGCAAAGTAAATCCTTCCCTTAAGGTATTTCTGTCAGATATTTTGTCACAGAGACAATAAGTCTAACATACAAAAGTACACAAATTTACTTAATATAAGTTTTACATGACATAGGAGCCTTTGAAAATGAAGAAACAAGTAAACTTACAAACTTTTATATTTTTGTGCTTAGGTTTGATTTAAAATTTGATAGTTGTAGAGAAATATTGGACAAAAGGGATACAAGCTAATGAAAGTAGAATATGGAAAACTTCACAAGGCCTATTTGTCTTAATTCCTCTCAGCATCTGTCTTCAGAAGTAAATCTGTCCTTTTCATCCAGGAATAGGGTGGATATTTCTCATATGAGGGTCAGATGATGTGCTTCAGGGCAAGGGACAGAGAATTCCTTTTACATTTTATGACTTACTTTGCGGAAGAAGAGCCAGAGAAGGTCAGAGATACTTTCCTGCTTTAGCAATTTTCTCAAATGGCAAGGTACCATATTTTCTATCTGATTACTATTAATCATGTAAATGAAGACTACCTGTAGTTGTAGCACTGTGGTGTCGATCCTGTCAGATCTTGGAAGCTAAGCAGGGTCAGGCCTGGTTAGCACTTGGATGGGAGACCTCCTGGGAAGATCAGATACTGTAGGCGTGGGAGAAGGACTCAGCAACCCATTCCCAAAAGCAATCCAACATTGAAAACCCTATGAATAGCAGAGAAGCACTGACAATAGTGTTTCGCCTATTGTACATGGGGTCACTATGAGTTGGACAAGGATTCGATGGCATCTAACAGCAACAATAACAAATGAAAAATTTCTTATATCTGTATAAAGCCCATGAGATGAGAAACCATATTAACAGAATGGATAATGGTGTTGACAATGACTTGATGAGGACTACTTTTGCTTATTTCTAGATCTTTCACTTTAATAATTTAAGGACTTGCTAGTTAAATGCCATTTGTTTGGGCTTCTATAATACAATATTCATTATCAGTCAAAAGGTACTGGTCTGTCATTCTAATATGCTAACTATTTTAGCTGCATCTGTGACAAAGCATGGCTAGTAACCAGTTTAAGGCCATCTTCTGGTGAGTGCCTGGAATAAAGATTTTATGATATTGTGAAGTCAATTCGCTTGAGCAAGATAAAGGGGTTTATATTCTGTTATGATTGTGAAAGAGCTGAAACCTTCTGTCTGATTCTATAGGACAAGTTTGTATTCAGTCATGCAACATATATTTTCTTGCAATAGAGTAAAAATTAACTTGAAGGAATTTTGAAATTATGCACTAATACAGACACTTATAATGTACTTTTATACACAAAATATTAAATATTTCTCAAGTTTTTACTTCACAGCTTATACCAATAAAGGCTTACTACATAGCCAAATATTTTGTCAACATGAAATCTCACGTTCAAATATTTTTAGCTTATTCTGATGAATTAAGCATTTTTCCCTCCTCTCTGGATATATGGCACACCTCCAATGTTAGAGTGATGAAATTTAAGTATTTATGTTATTAGTTAGCATTGATTATAACATATCTGGATTCAGAATAAATTGTTTTAACCAATGCTTTTAGAATTAAAGTGTCTAATAAATTTTCTGCAAAATACAATTAACCTATTGGAAATAACAATTTTTTAATTATATTACTTATACTGAGAATTTACAACAATTTTAGTTAGCAAATTTAGGGTGCTTAATGTCGATGGTCAGGAGAAGGACTTGGCAGTCCACTCCCAAAGCCATCTTGAAACAATCAACCATTGAAAATCCTATAAGAGTCACTATGAGTTGGATTTGACTTGATGGCTCCTAACATGGTAGAATAATTTGCATATATCTCTTTTGTATGTTTTTTCTCCTTTCTGGTTTTGGGGATTGAACCCAGAGCCTATCACATGCGAGGCAAATGTTCTACTACTGAACTATATCTCAAATCTTGAGTATATTTACTAATCAAATACTTTTCCAGATATGATGATGCCTTTAATAAATATTTTAGCATGTAAGAGAAGAAATATATGAATAGGAAACTTTGTTTGTGACATCATACAGAGACTAACAAAACAAAGATAAAATTTTGGGAAGAAACAGGGACATGGAAACATTTTCTAATTTGGAGAACATTGTTGTTAGGTGCCATTGAGTCATGTCCAACTCATAGCAACCATAGGTACAACAGAATGAAATACTCCTCGACACTGTGCCTTGCCCGACACCATGTCAGTGCTTCTCTGCTATTCATAGGGTATTAAATAGCTGATTATTTGGGGAGTGGGCTGCCAGGTCCTTCTCCCATTTTATGTAGTGCTGGGGATTGTACCCAGGGCCTACAAAGAACACAGAACAACACTTTACCAACTGGGCTAAACCCCAAGCCCAGATGGAAAAAGTTGGAGATAATTAAATAATACCAAAACTTCATCTTACAATATAAGTTTTTAAATATTTGGTTCTTTATAAATTGTTCTTACAAATTTACTGTTCTACACATTGAATAATAAGCTTGAAAATATTACCAAGTGTATTGAACACCATCTTGGAACTCAGGGAAGGTGTGGACCTTTCCTGTGGAAATTCTGATTATTCTTCATGGTTGAACTCTATTTTGTCATCACCATAGCCTCCTTGATTCCTAATGCTGAAATTGATTTCCCCTCCCTTTGGCTTTTACTTAGGTACTATAGTTTCCTTAGGTTATACTTCTTTCATAGCACTTAATATATTTTTGATTACTGGTGTAGTAATATCTTTGAAGGCAGAGGCCATATAATTATCACTCTTATGTTTTTCATAGCTACCAGCAGTTGTTGATTATATTAGACATTCAGTAAATTGGTTGAGTGGATTTAGATTAATTATGGAATTTCCTTCAAGATATTTATCTCTGTTGTCTCATAAAAGCTAACTATGAAAAAATTCCCTTTCATGGAGACAACATAGACGGGTGGGAAAAGTACAAAGTAAAATCAACATTTGCACTCCATGTTTAACTTAATCATTGTGGTGGTGGTGGTGGTGGAGTTCAGACCTGCACTTTTCAGAGTCTATAATAACTATTCAATTCTGATAGGTATGGGTACCAACTATGTACGAGTTCTTTTTAAGAAGATAAAATAATATATTTAATGTGGCTGACTAGAGGTTGTACTTTAAAAATCAGTTTCCTTTTCATTACTCTTTTAGTGAAAGTTAGAATCTTTATTTTATAATATTTATTTTGCTTTATATCTTTTCATCCTTCCTGTGGGGAGACTTTTGATATCCAAAATCAAAAAACATTCATATCTATTAGAGTATAAACAAAATGTTTACTAATATCTGAGACTTTATCCCAATGAGTAGTTTTCTGTGGATTATGGATCTATAATATTTAATAATAATGATTAGCTTTCAATTATGGTATAACCTTTCTATTAATCAAGTCATAAAAGATCACATGTTTCTTACTAAAGCAACCCAAAGGCTAAAATGGTGTTTTGAATGACATACATAGAAACAGAGCCTATGGGTATTTAAGAGAAGCGTGTGAATCTCCATATGTTAAGCACTTTCTTCAGGAAACATGGGTATAGTATTGACAGTCATCATAGTATGATACCATGAGTTAATTACAGACTAGAGTCCTTCATTTGGCAATAGCAAAAACCCTAATAACAATTTATGAATGATTTTACCCTTAAAACAGTGATTATTAAGCCTGACCACATGTTGGGATCATTGTGAAAATTTAAAATATAACCAAATTCCTGAGGTTTCATTCAAAGATAACATTATATAATTGATCTGGATGTTAGCTGAAGTAGGATTTCTTTTAAAAAAAATTGAATTCTCCACTATGTAGCCAGGGTTGAGGACTATTGCTCTCACAGTATCAGATAAGACACTGGTTTCAAGTTCCTCCAAAATTGTTGACATTATGAGCTCTTTTCCCCTAAAATAGTGGTAATGATAGTACAAAAGATATATTTGCCCAAAATTCAAGGCAGTTTTAGGCACCAAAAACTGAAGTCTCTGAAAGCACAACCTGGATAATGCAAACCCAGTTTTTACTGGAAAACAAGTTAAGATTCCATTTCAATATACTTTGTGTTGCTTTCCCATCTTTAAGAAACTGCAGACATAAAGAAAACCGAATTGAGTTGAAGAGGGTTGATCAAACACTGAAACTATTATCTAAATGTAGAACAAAAATATATCAGCACTTAATAGTCTCAGCCTCTACAAATGATCAAAATTCAAACCATTTGATTAATGACAATAAAATAAAAGGACAGTTGCATTTTTGTGGCAAGTTTGCATCTTTCTGTTATTACAGAAATGTAGTGTTCTATAACACAATTTTGTTAAAAATCTTCCTGTTTAAGTTCTTGCTTGTGAAAATGATACACTGACTCTCTATATATTAACATTTTCAAAATTGATTTCCATCCCTACATTTCAGTGACCTCCAATAGATGATGTTATTATTTGACTGTAACCTGCTATTAAGATCAGAATAAGAAACGGCAGATTTAGATTTTTCATTCTTTTTTGTTTCTGTTCCCTTCCTAGAAATTTCTTTTTAAAAATTCATCTTCAGATTTATCCATCCTTGGCAATTTTGAGCTAGAAGAAACAAATTAAGAAAAAAATTAATTGACTTTATTTGCTTTAATGCTGCCAACCCATATTATCTGCTTTCTTAAATGAATTTAGAATTGCCAGCTTTGAGAGTATTACACTATGTTTTGGCTTGCTGCCAGCATATCCTGAGCAAATATATTTAAATCAAAGCAAAGCTGCTTAAATATTCATGCTATGCTCTTATTATGGTTTAGAGAAATGTGAAACCATTTAAGATTTGCAAACATGTTACATGGCCAAAAGTTTATTTGAACTGTCAGAACTATATTTTAAATTGATAGTTTTAACTTAGTTTAATAAGGAAAGGTTTCCACAGTCTTATTAACTATGATGTATTCAAAATATCTAATTTGTTTTTGATTTTCCAGTGAGTAGGGCAGTATAAATATAACCTTTTTTCATCTGCAGTATCTGTTGGAAATGATCCCCGAGAATGTTATATTATTTAATGTTGTAAACATTCTGATTCCAGGTACCTTATGTCTATTCTTTGATTTTATGAAAACTTCCGTATCACATATACATTTTCTTGCATTAATTTTCCCTTCTTCCTTCACTGACATGTTTCTTCAAAAATGTAAAATTTAAAAATTTTATAGAAAACATTTACCTAATTTCCACTGACAGGTTTTGAGGATTTTCAATTATTTGAACAAAGCATAATATACAAAAAAGGAAATAATCAAAAATGCTAAACATAAAATAATCATCACATAAAAAAAGGAAACAAAGAATGAGAAGTTGAACTCATATCCTTGGCGTACAGGAAAAGGTGAAACAAGAAAAAACAAGAAAACCACATTCCTGGTACCTCCTCCTACTACATTTTATCCTTTTCTCCCACATTAGTCTTCTTTCATTGGTAGCAGAACAGATTGCATATTTAAAGCATCTAATTTGATGTAAAGTAGGTTATTCCTTTTATTTTCCTTCTAGATAGACAAAAACTGTATAGGGTTTATAAATTCCAGAATACCAAAAGCTATTTGTTTAAATCGTGGATTCTAATAATAGTGGAATGATCAATGATTTATGAGATGGAGCATTTTTAAAGCATTCTGAGAAATTCAATATAAATTCATGAGATGCCAGGGAGAATTGCCATTGTCCCACCTCTAGCTCTCACATGGATATGGTCAAACATGCCAGACCTTCCCAGCAGGGCCTGGATCTGGAGAGAGTACAGCTGTCTGAGACAAGCCACTGGTGCTATTTCATGCCTTCCAGTTAAATGTTCTGATTTCAACACAGGAGATTAACTCGATAGAGCAGTAGGGCCCAACCAGGAGACTGCTACACAGCTCTCTTTAGAATTCTTAAAGCTCTTGGAAGGTCCAATCCAACCATCAGCTTTCACTGAATGTTGTTCTATATTTCTCAGTGTTAGAGAGAAATCCCAATAAATTCCTCTGCCCAGAAACCATATGATAGTTTTTTGCTTCAGTGAGGCATAAACTTTACCGGGGCAGGGCCTGTGAGATTTATGTGATCACCAGTTCTAAAGTTTAGCTAAGAAGAGGAATTTAAGCTTATCATTATTAATTTGGTGGGTTCTCAAGATTATCAGATAGTGACTGTGAACATTTATAATATCCATATAACTGAACATTCAAAACATTTGATATCCTGCAAGTGCATTCACTTGAATGGTGTATTGTTTAATGTTTTTCGTGTAATTCTGAATTTTAATACCTACTATTTAAAAGAACTTTTAAGGCTATAATTTATACATGTATTCCACAATTTATCTATTGAACTTAATGATAACAGAATGGATATGATTATTTTCGGGAGTTTGTGGTGCCAGCAAGACACCATGTAGGCTGGTGGAATGTGGCAGTTTGTGGTAGGGAAGGAGAACAGAAACTTTTGCTGGTAATGTGTGTTGATTTGTTTGGTTTCAATATCTGTATTTTATGTATTTAAAAAAGAAGTTTAAAAAGTATGTAATGGGTTTAGAAATGCTTATTCTATTTGGTTCCAATGATTTTAACAATATATTTATTATATGTTGACTCTGCCTCCAAGAAAAGTCCCATAATTCAAGGCAGTGCTTATTAAATGACCACAATCGGAGAAGGGAAAATACTTTTTAGAAGATTGGGACTGGTTGTGGGATGGCATTGTTTTAAAATCTTTTTTCTAATTACCTTAATCAATTCTTTGCTGAATAGTTCCTACCTCCATGCTTCTAGAAGACCAATGTACATTATTGCAGCAGTGTTATAAGGTTCTACACCAAAAATAATTAGATTTAGGCTAGATTTATATTTCCCAAGTTAATTTTAATGAAATATGAATATTTTGGGGAGTTATTATAAATTAAGGGTGCAGTATTTTTTCTGAATTCTTGGTTAGTGGTCTGTTTATTTGCTTGATACAGGTAGCTAATGATTTGATTTGGGAATCTATCAAATAATCATGATATAAAGCCACATTAGTCAGGGAGCCTTATTTCAGTAGGTTAAAGATTAAGTAATAGAGATACTCAGGAGATAAAACAATTTTATTTATGACTTGATAGGAGAACTTTTTATGTCTGTGTGTGATCTAATTATACTATAGTATGGTACTGCCTGTGGATTAGCTCAGTGGAGTGCTGCTCCACATTCTCTGAGGACCCAGGTTCTATCCCCAGCACTGCAGAAACAGGAGAAGGATGTAGCAATCCACTCTGGAAATAATCCCCAAATAATCAGCTATTGAAAGCCCTATGGAAGTTGGACTGGACTCAATGGCACCTAACAACAACAACAACAATAACAGCAACAACAACAACTCTGATGGTGGATGTCATTAGAATCAGAATTACAGCTTCATAAGTACAGGGTCTGCTCAACATATAATTGAACTAAACAGCTGGAAGTTTATCCTGATCCAGAGGCAAACCTCAAAAGGCTAGAGTGCAAAAAACTGGAACTTAAATATAAGAGTTTAGTGTGTGTGTGTGTGTGTGTGTGTGTGTGTGTGTGTGTTTTGAGGGACCAGATGGATGGGTTGAATTTCCACATCTGTAAATGAGTTTGGCTAGATAATCGTGAAAGTACAGTTTAGATCTGAAATGAACCTTAAATGTAGGCTTGTCCTGGTACCTGAAATTTCAGCTATTGCAATAATTCCTGCAGTTTAAGGTACTATCTCCAGGAAGCACCTATTAACATGTAATACATTACTGTGAAAAGTAATCCATGATCCCAGTAGGACATATTAGCACATTAGCTCAGCTTATCAGATACACTGGCTACTGTTCATCAGAGACAGACATCCCATAGGGGAGTTGATGGTGGGCCTGACCCAGCACAGGCTCTCAGCAAATGGTCATGCTATTTTAAAGAGGTGATAGCATGGTACGTTTGATCTGGAATAAAATATGTTTCTAATATAGAGCAGATCTTGTGGACCCTGGATATCTTTAGGTTGTAGGATATTTTCAGGATTCAGGACTTTTTTATATAAAAAAGAAGAATGATGAAAGAGATAGGTGCACATGAGAAAATACTAAAGGAAAACCTTACTAACATTATGATTTTGACTACATATCCCCCTGAATTGACAAAAAAGGATATTGTGAAGTCCTAGAATTCATAAATACATTTATGGAATCCAGCATTAAGTATTGATATTTAAGTTTGAGTTGGAATGTTTTCCTTGGGATAATTTATACTCAAACTTGCTTAGTCTGAATAATGCTTATCTAGGAAGCTATTGCCTACAGCCTCTGGCATTTGATACCATCAGATCTAGGAAGCTGAGGAGGGTGGGCAGGGTTAGTACTTAGATGGGAGACTGCCAGAGAATACCAGGTGCTGTAGGCTTGGGAAAAACCAGGCAATCCACTCCCAAAAATCAATCAGCCCTGGAAAATGCTATGAATAGCAGAAGAGCATTGACAATAGTGTTTTGTCTATTGTATGTAGGGACACTGGCTCCATGTCACCTAACAACAACAGGAAAATATTGGAAGTAGAGAGTGGGCAGAGTAGAAACACAAGATCCCATAGTTATAATTGTCCTAAAAATCAAATGCAAAAAAAAAAAAAAAATACAGAGTAGTATTTTTGCCAAATAATCCATAAATTTTAAATAAAAATTTTCTGTATTGATTGTAACTGGAAAAGAATATACGGTATATAGTAAATGCTCAAAATTTTTTGTTGAAAAATGAAAATAACATTGTTTTAACTTTGCTTCAAATGTATGACTGATATGTGTGTATTTAGGGGTGAATACAATCTTAACTTTAAAAAATAGAATGGTTAAAGAATATTAGCTAGTTTTTGTAGTTCTTTTATAAAGCTAGGCCTTTATTAGAGTAAGCCCTACTTTATTAGAGTAAGACATTATTAGGTAAGACTTTCATTTGCAGCTATATATATTTTATCTATATATAAGACTTTTTAATATTTTCATGACTTTAATCAGGCAAGAAAAAAATACTGGTATATGACTTTCATAGATTAAAACATACCTGCACAAACAATGCTAGCAATAAACCTAGAGTTGTTGTTGTTGTTAGATGCCATCCAGTCGGTATCCGACTCATAGCGACCCTCTGTACAACAGGGGAAACACTATCATCAGTGCTTCTCTGCAGTTCATAGGGTTTTCAATGGCAGATTGATTTTTGGGAGGGGGTTGCCAGGTCCTTCTCCCAAGCCTACAGCTTCTGGTTTTCCCCGGGCGGTCTCCCATCCAGCTACTAATCAGGCCTGACCCTGCTTAGCTTCCGAGATCTGACGGGATTGGATGCCACAGGGCTATGGCTGCAGGCAAACCTAGAGTAGAGATGATTATTTCTGTTTTCATGGGGGACTGTCCCCAAAATGGCAAAATTAGTTGCCTAATTGAAGAAAGACATGACAAAAATGAAACATTTGTTATGATTGAATGGTTAGACTGATTGCTAAATAATCCTAAAGGGGACTGCATGATTTTTTGCATATATGCTTATGCTTATGTCTGCAGCCATAGCACCCTGGCATTGATCCTGCCTGATCTTGGAAACTAAGCAGGGTTGGCCTGTTTAGTCCTTGGATGTGAGACCACCTGGGAATACCAGGTGATGCAGGCTAGGCAGAACGACCTGGCAGCCCACACCTGAAATAATCTGCTGTCGAAAACCCTATGAATACTCAAGAATCACTGACACAGTGCTAAGCATTGCACAGTGTTGGGAGCGTTTCGTTCTATTGTATACAGGGATGCTAATGGGTAGGACTTGACTGCATGACACCTAACAACAAACAGTAGGCTTATGCTTAGATGAAACTCAGAATTAGTAAAATTTACAACCTTATTAAGCTACAGATAGATAACAATCACTAATCAAGCCATTGGGTAGGAATTTATGAGCAAATTCTGAGTGCCTATTGTTTCCTTGTGTACATAATTTTAATATCAACATCAATACTATTAGCTATGTAATTGGAAGAGGGTAAGCAAAACTTGGTAAGACATAAGCACATATTAGTAAATTACTGTCTTGAGATCACTTATTGATTATAAACAAAGGTTTATATCTTTTATGTGCATTTAATGGAGTAATAATTTGAGGAAGTTATAGCAGGATGGTACAAAATGCCAGTTGTCAGTTTGGCAGTATAGTACTAAGCATACCTGAGATGTCAATAACCCTTTTTTCTACATATATAGGTAATCCTTATTAACCAGGATAGTGCATTGCATATTTTTAAAAATCATCTTCAGATTTATCTATCCTTGAAATTTTTGGGCTAAATGATAAAACTTAAGAAAAAATTTAATTAACTTTATTTGCTTTAATGCTGCCAGCCTATATTATCTGCTGTCCTAAATGAGTTTGGAATTGCTAGCTTTAAGAATGTGACAGTTGACCTTGTGATTTTTACTTCAGCCTCCCGAGTGCTAGAATTTCTGGCGTGTGCCACTATGTCCAGCCTCATCCATTTTTTTATTGATTTAGTAAATCAACTATACTAACATTTAAGGTTTTGATGATTCATAGAACATTATATCTTTGTATAATTTCTCATACAGAACAAGGCTGACCTATCATTAGAAATTATAACTAACCATGTGTCATTAAACAACTGCTTAGATGCCACAGAATCCTGTGGTTTCTACTCTGAAAGCTAAGTTGAGGGATGTTCAATGGGCCAGAAAAACATTTTAAAATAAACCTAAAAACCATTAATCTTTATTACAATATTTTTATTTAAAATGATGAAATATTCTTTTATACCTTGAAACCACTTAATCCATTACCTTAAAAGACTCCTGTTCAAAATTAGTGTTCCCATAAAAAACATATTGTGCATACTGAGAAAATGTTAGGACACATTTTCTATTATTTAGACTGATAGTGTTATTATTGCTATGCTGCCATCTTAAATTATTTTATTTTTCATGTATATTCTCTCTAGTATTTCCCCTGAGGATTTCATCTTTGAAAGAAATTTTCTGGAAAAATCTTAATTTGAAAAAGTTATTGTCTATATCATCATTTCAAGAATTTTATGCAACTGATTAATTGATCTTATCACAATGTTTGTGAAAAGCTGTGAGCCAATCTTTTTGCAATCGGTTTGTTAGGTGCTTTGTTGGTGGGGATATTTACTTCTTTAATTCAATGCTTCATACATTTTTCACATTTTGGCACACACAGAAAATGAACAGATTCCTATGGCCCACTGGGATAAATGGAAGAATGCTGACAGTTGAAAGCATTGGCCCAGAGCTTTGGCTGCCCCAGGCTCTGATATAACAGACACACATTGATTTGACCTCTGTTCAAGGTACCTCAGGTACTAAACTCCATCAGAGAGAGTCAGGGTCCTCTCTGTATCCTGTGCCTGGCACAAGCGTCCACTGGGAAACCCAGCCTGTCTCTGGTTACAGAGAGTCCCTATTCTGGGGTGTGACCTCTTCAAAAGAAGAGTGCATCTCTACTAATTCCTGGCTCCTCCTGCAGAGGCTCATTATCCACACAAAGTGTTCATTAGTAGGTTTAATTTATTTTAAAACAATATCAAGCCAGGTACCATGGGGCATAACTGTAATTTCAGAGACTTGGGAGGCTGAAACAGGAGGATTGCAAGTTTGAGGCCGAAGGCAGCCTGTGCAACTTAGAGAGATCCTGACTCAAAATAAAAAATAAAAAAGGAGTTGGGGTGCAGGTCAGCGATAGAGCACTTGCCTAGTGTGGACAAAACCCTGGGTTCAACCCTGCAGTGCTTATGCAAAAAGAAAAGAAAAGAAAAGAAAAAGAGATAGAGTGAGCGAGCGAGTGAGAGCGAGAACATGGGATCTCTCATTCCAAGAGGTCAATGATTTCTTGATTTGAAACTAATTTTTAATCCTTGGCTGATACTGGCCAGCATTGATTTAAAAAAAATTCAGTCTTAAAAATTTTGTTATGATTGTGACCCCAAACTTTTATGAATTTAATATTTTTAGAAACTATAAAAGTTGAAAGTGTCAAAGCTTCCATTTTTTTCAAAATTGGATACCTGGTAGCAAGACATATTAAAATGTCCTAATCTGCTGCTTTCTGCTATTTTGGGGCTAAGGCTAAGGGGCTAAGTTACCCAATACACTTTCTTTGCAAGAATGTGATTTTATTGACCAGAAGCAGAAACTGTCAGCTCACATGTAATGGAAACTACCCATGCATGATTTTTAGCCCAATTTGGCAGGCTCCAAATGTCCTTTGAAAGGCAGCTGACATTTCTGATGATTACCTAAATCGAATTGAACCTTTGAATATTGTCATTGTAAAACAGGTGAGAGTCAATCACAAGAGGAAAAAGTAATAGCCACGCACTACAGTTTCTGTTGATGTGGAAGAAATCATTTACTCTTCCATTTAGTAGGCACAAATATATTTACCATGCATCTTAAGGTAATCTGTCATGATAGATACTTTCTGAAATCACTTTCCAAGTCTTAGCTTTCTGAAATCACTTTCCAAGTCTTAGTATATTCACAGTATTGTTCTAGTCAAAGAGAGAGAAAGCATTTTTGTTTAGAAGATACAGCTTACTTGGACATGGTAGTGAAAATTCTTGGTACAAGTGGACCTTAACTATGCAAAAAGTTACTTAATTAGAAGTTCTAGATTAATATTTTTTCATACAATATTGGACTATTTATAGTGTCAGTGAGTTAGTTCCAAAATATATATGCACACTGTAGAGTGCCCTCCATTCATACCTCTTACATTCTTGTAATCTAGGGAATATTTTGCTCTGGATAATAGAAATGCCATATTTACTGCTTTTATTCTCAACCATATTTTCCAAATTCTGTCCCTATTTCTTTTTCTGCGTTTCCCTTCTATGTCTTTCAGTTTTCTAGAGGTGCTATGATAATTGCAAAGACATAGTTTAATACTATGTTGAGTATGTCCTCTGTAATGTTTTCTCTGTCTTCTCTGCACCTTTTCATTTCTCAAGTACTATGTTACTGTGTTTGCCATGAGGGCCACTGAGGTCCGTCTGTATGAAGACAAATGTTGAAAGGTGAACAAGCATTTCTCTAGAGAAACTATTTTATAAACGTAAGGGCCAGCGCACAACATTCTGGTGAAATTATGTGGGGGATAGGCATTATTTTTCAATTGGAATCATGGTTTTATTTTCTGAATAAAATAATAGAATTTAAAATAAATTTACTGGATTAGTAATGTAGCACAAATTTATAATCTGATAGGTAGCAACATGCATTCTTAACACTGGAGAACTGTTGCAAATGAGCTATAGTAGTCTTTTGCAGTTTAGATTACTTTTCTAATATAGTAATACTGCTACAGTACATTAACATGTTGGTTCATTTCATATAGACAGAGAAGATATTTGCAGCCTCATCCTGGAGAAATTTGCACTTAATCTTTGAACAGCAGGGGGTTATCTTGATATAGAGAATCTTCAATTTTCACTATGCAATTCCCTAATTTTCTCTGGAAGGATACCGGGAGAATGAGACACGGTCTCTAATATCAAATTTTGAGTCCTTAGAAGCCTGAGGGAAAGCAGAAGAACATTCTCAACAAGTCAGTTTGTTTTCATGTTGAGAAGACATTTGTCTTTTTTATTTTGGTTTAAGAACAAATTGGTTTCCTATAATGAAGTTTATGTGCATCATCATTTTATGATGAGGTTTAGACATGTCACAAAATTAATTTTAATAGCAATACTTTTAGTACCAATGTGTGGGTATACCCAGAGTATGTGATATTATCCTAGACATCATCATATAAAAGGAGATATAATAGGATGATACCATATGGAGACAAAGTCATAGCTCTTCTAATATCCTTCAAGCAAGAAAGAGGGGCTGGGATTTAGCTCAGTTGGTAGAGCGCTGCGTTTCAGTCTCTGAGGTCCCGAGTTCAATTCCCAGCACCACAAAAATGGGAGAAGGGCCTGGCAACACACTCCAGAGGCAATCCCGAAACAGTCAGCCATTGAAAACCCTATGAGGGTCTCTATGATGGCACCTAACAACAACAACAACAACAAGCAAGAAAGAAGAGTTGGCTAATTTTGTAGTTCCTAAATTCTAGACATTTACAAATGTTGACTTTGTATGCTTGGATTAGTTTTCTATTGCTGACATAATAAATTATAATGAATTTAGTGGATTAAAACAACACAAATATATAACTCACTTTTCTCTAGGTGGGTCATAAGATCTGGCTCTCACAGGACTAAAGTTAAGGTGTCAGCAGTGCTGCATTCCTTCTCATGGATATAGGGGAGAATTAGTTCCCTACTTATGCTGAATTATACTAACATTCAATTCCTCTGGATTGTAGCACTAAAATACTGTTTATTTATGGACTGTCAGCAAAGATTGTCTCCAAGTTCTCAATGATACTACATTCCCTGTCCAATGGCCTACTTCCCTTATCTTCAAAAGAACATGGATGAAATTGGAGAACTTTATATTAGGTAAAATAAGCCAGGCACAGAAAGACACACACCACTTGACCTCATTCACATGGGCACTCTGAAAAAGTTGATTTTACTAAGTAGAGAGTAGAATAGTGGTTATCAGAGGGGTGAGTGTTTAGGAGGAAAGGGAGGTCAAGGAATTGTCTCTTGTAGATAGATAGGAGGAATATTCTTTTAAACATTCAAAACAGACAAATATATGGAGATAAAAAGTAGACACGTGACTTCCTTAGGCTGGAGGGTGAGGTTTGTAAGAGTGATAGAAGGTAGAAAGAGGTCAGACTAGCAATAGTTATGGAGTTTAGTTTTTGTTTTTCGGTGATAAACATGTTCTAAAATGGATTTTGATGGTCATTGCCCAACTGTGAACAAACTAAAAACCATTAGATTTTATACTTTAAAGAGGTCAATTATGTGATATGGGAACTGTATCTTAATAAAACTATGTTAAAATTCCGAACCAAACCAAAGAAATGAACAAAAACCCCAGTAAGATACAGTCAAGTACTCACATCACATCTTTTCTGACCTAGCTAGGAAAAGTTTTTCACTTTTAAAGATTCACATACTAGGTTAGGCCCACCAGAATAATCTGGGATAAACTCTACACCTCCAGGTTTGTATCTGCAACATCCTTTTTGCCCTGGAAAGTAACATATTCTCAGGATCCAGGGATTAACATATGCACACTTAAGGAAGTTATTTATTTATTTATTTTTTTGCTTCCCAAAATGCTAAAGAAAGTTATTTTCATGGTTGTCAGTTGCCAACAACCACTTAACATTAGGGATTAACAGGAGAATATCTGTTTGGTTTAAATAGGGGGTAGGCGAGAGGTGGGGAGGGAGTGAGGGAGACGTGGTTTAGTTTGTTGTTGTTGTTGTTAGGTGCCATTGAGTCAGTATCCAACTCATGGCGACCCTACATACAAGAGGTGAAACATTATTGTCAGTGCTTCTCTGCTGTTCCTAGGGTTTTCAATGGCAGATTGGTTTTTGGGAGTGGGTTGCGGGGTCTGTCTCCCAAGCCTATAGCACCTGGTGTTCCCAGGCAGTCTCTCATCTAAGTACTAGTTTGGTAAATTCTAAATCCCAATTCTTTTGACATTTATGGTTTTTCTATAGAATCAGTATGTTAGAATGTTATATTCCTTGACATTCTTAGCTATTATTAAGATACATAAAGCTGAGAATTGATTCACAAGCCTGCTTGATTTTGAATCTGACTTCTGACTTACCTGGTTTTGAATACATCAGTGTGATCTTTGGGAATTTTTGTAGCTTATCTGCCTAACTTTGCTCAGGTAAAACAGAGACTAGTGGTAACTTTTTCAGGATGTTAAATGTTAATATACTAATATATTATTCTGTTAAAATTATTAAGGCCTTGCACAGTGTAAAAGTTATGCATAATTATTACAGAAACACTATTGCTACTGAGTGCCCCATTGTTCCTCACTTTGTAAATCTTTTTCTGATTTAAAAATATGTTTTGTCTAAAAGATGATACAACCATTTTAAAAATGATGACTGGTTAGAGAATGAGAAATGTTTTTTTTTTAATCTTGACAGAATATTTTCTATTTCTTAGGGGAAGGTTGAATTTACCTATCAGGGTGAAGTGTCCCTTAGTTTTAGGAGGAAAGTTACTTGGCTTTATCTGTCATCAAAAGAAAACTCAAGGTGACGTTCTAAAATAGAGATATTTAAGACTTTCAGGGATTTCAATGTTCTATTTTATAGACTAATCTGTTTTATTTATGTACACACTGATTTTTTGTTTATTTGTTTAAGACAAGGTCTCTCTGTTGTAGCCCAGGCTATCCTAGAACTCGCTCTGTAGACCAGGTTGACCTTGACCTTGCAGTCTTTCTGCTGGGATTATGGATATGTGCCATGTCTGGCTTGATCTGCTTTTATTTGTGGTCTTGGGAATTGCAGTCAGGCCTGTGCCAGTGGTTTGTAAGGAATTTGTTAAAAGGAAGTTTGTTGGTATAGACTAAGTGAAGAGTGAGTGGAGAAATGAGAGATGGTATGCAGAGAAGCAGGGCTGCTTGCTGAGGGGACAGGAGGCATTCATGTCTGACTTACCATCCTTGTATACATCCACATGGATTCCTGAAACTGTGGGCATGGAGGTTAGTGAAAGGTGGGGATGGGCTTGGATGACTGTCAGTGGGTCTGACAGGGAAGGACACTTCTAGTAACTTAGGATATCTGGGCTATACGATGAAGTCTGTTTTATATAAGCCAAAGTTTATAATGTTGAAGATTAATGCATTAAGAAAGCAACTATTTTCCTTTTGTATTGATCCATTAAAATATAAGAAATTACTGTTAGCCATCTTAAACATTTCAGACAGTTATCTTTTGGTAGTTTAGGTTTCAAAATATTTTGTTTAAACTCTGAATGAGATGCAGCAATATGACAAATCATAATTTCAAAGAATATTCTACCTACATAATCCATTAGCTTAAATGATGACATTTTACAGATGCCATTTTAGAGCCATAAAGTATCCGCAGTTGATAAGAAGCCAGAAAAAATATATGCACTGAACAAAAGAAAGTATAATCTATCTCTAAATATCTTTGAGTATTATTTTTACCACAGTGTTTCTTAATTTATCACACTATTACAAAACAAATTATTTTTGTTGTGATATTACTATTTCTTTGAAGAAGTCTTTGGTGTAATTTTTTTTTCCTAATCGAGAGAGTTATTGATTGTCTTCATGCCAGACATAATAACTGGGATGAGGGTGAAATAGGAAGAACATAAATTGTATTTCATGTCCTATGTTGTCATTATAACAAATTCGAATATGGTTTTGAATTAAGAATATACTGCCTGGTCTTTTGGGATAGTTCTAAAAATCATCCTTAGGAGAATAACTTAAAATGCCTGAAGTCTCTCAGGGAAATCACCTTACTGGCACTGGAAATGTACACCTCTGTAGAACTTTGTCTCTGTCCAAGGACAAATACAAGGATTTAATAATCATCACAGGGAAAGAATCAGATCATATACCCAAGGCAAAGGGACTGCATTATGTGTAGAGGGCAGCATTTCCCAAAGTTGATTCTGAGGAGCACTAGTGAATATGGTTGTGGTACTCTAAAAAAAAATTCACTTGGAAAAGTGGATTCATATACATTATATGTTTTTCCTTGCTATAAGAATTTTCAGTTTCTGTAGTGCACTAATATGCATAGCAAATCCCTTAAGAAAAGTAAAATATAAGGTACATAGTACTTCCCAGATAGCTTGATTACATTGTACTCTTTCTGTATGGCATATCTTATTGCTGAGATCCCACATACGTGAAGGGTCTGTAGATAGGCCTAACCAAGAAGAACGTATGGAACAAAGAATCAATACAGACTTGGAAGCTAGCAATTTAGAAAATAAGTAGAAACCACAATCTCAGGAAGATGGGACATCCTGCACATGAAATCTTAAAGAGAAGGTCAATATCATTATTAAAGATGGAGTTCAGTCAGTAGTTGACAGCAAGAGAAATAGATATATAAATGAGACTAAAGAAAATGTGATTGTATTGTACTTCATTAGAATTTTTACCACATGTTATAAAAAGACTGTGGCAGATTGTTCAAAGTAGAATAACATAGGCCTTTGAAAGAATTTATACCTGGCAGTAATGGAGAATAACAGGGAATCAGATCAATAGTTCTTCATAAGCCAGTCTTGACAACAGGGCTGCTAAATTCTTCCTCCATTATTTTATCATCTGCAGCACTCCCTTGGGTAGTCTTGAAATGCAATATGGCAAAGGAGGTGACTGACTTGGGAACAGGTTAATCTTGACTATCCTTGGAAAGTTTATCATAGAAGTGTATTCTCAGATCCCATATTTAGAAAGGCTGACTCAGTAGATCTGCAGTGGGATTTAGGGCTCTCCATTTGTGATGAGGTACCAAGATTGTTCTGTGGTAGGAGGCCCAGAGACTACTCTGAGGAGATTGTTCTGAAGCTATTGCAGCTGAAAAAAAAATCCCTTCTCCATCGGGGGAATATTCAGCAAGATACTTGTGTTATTTAAATCAAAGGAATTTAGATATATTACTATTCCCATCAGGTCAAGTATTTAGCAGCATTTCTCAGAAAGAAAATTGTCCTCAATTTGGAGAACAAGATTAAATTAATTCAAGTCATTTGGGGGTTGAGTGCTGTTGTGATTAGAAGTAGGCAATGTCTAAAAGCATGAGGTAAGATCATCTTTCCAATTGAGCTAAAAAAACAAGAGAAAAGAACAACAGCAAATCAAAGACAAGTTATTTCAATATTGGCCTTCAGTCAATATTGTAGTCATTCACACTCTAGGCTATAATGGTTCACACTTATTCAATTGTTTCCAATATATTTCATTTTATCATTAACAGCATTTTTAATTTGTCAAAGTTTTCCTTTCTGGGTCATGGTGTCATTACTTTGAAACTCTTCCAACTTTCTCCTGCCATTGAAATTAAATTGGTAATGCTATTAAATTAAACCAATTTGCCTCAGTGAAAGAAAGTTGAAGTTTATGAATGTGTAATATTTGATATGCCTGCAGCCGTACCACTGTAGTGTCCAATCCCATCAGATCTTGGAAGCTAGGCACTGTTAGACCTGGCTAGTACCTGCATGGGAAACCACCTGGGAACACCAGGTGCTGTATGCTTGAGAGAAGGACCTCAAACCCATGCCCAAAAATCAATCTGCCACTGAAAACCCTATGAATAGCAGACAAGCACTAACAATACCATTTCGCTTGTTGTATGTAGGGTTGCTGTGAGTTGAACACTGACTCAATGGCACCTAACAACAAACAACAGCAAGAATATTTGATATGATATTCTTTAAAATGATTATATTTTACTTAATATATAAATTTAAAAGGTAAGTATTTAATTTGGAGCATTTTACAACCTGATAACTATCAGTGTCATAACATACTCAGTAGCATTTTAATGCATTGAACAACCCTAAAAATGGCCAGTGGTCAATAGGAGATTCTTTGTGTGTTGCAACTTCTAGTGTACATTTACTTCACAATTGGTAGTAAGTCACTATGCAAAGACAATCCTTATGAGTTAGTGTGAATATGTTCATTGGTTACTTTGTGGTACTAACTACAAAGCGTGGTACTCTTCTAAAAGTGGTCTCTGTGCTTACACCTGTCATGTAGCATGTATTATCTTTCATTCATCCTATTTCCAGAACATAAGTGACTTTGCAGAGACATCAGCCTTTACAGAAAGCAAAGGAAGCATCAGCAATTTTAGACAGCTATAGAAGTTCTGTTATATTTTGAAAGAATTAATCAGTGATTTTAAGAACTTTAGCAGGGAGCTGGGATCAGTGATTTTAAGAACTTTAGCAGGGAGCTGGGCGTGGTGGCTCACACCTGTAATCCCGCAGTTCGGGAGGCTGAGGCAGGAGGATCACAAGTTCCAGACCAGAGGCAGTCTGCATAATTTAGCGAGTCCCTGTCTCAAAAAGTGAAAAAAAAAAAAAAAAAAAAAAAAAAAAAAAAAAAAAAAAAAAAAAAAAAAAAGGAACTTCAGCAGGAAATTCTTGCAAATGATGAAGGTAGAAATCCAGAAATGTTGGTTGCTGTCTATTAGTAACATAAGAAATATGTATTCCTTGACTGATTGTATTTCAAAGGATGGATGGATTTTGGGTATGTTCATTTGTTGCTTTCAAATAACTTGCAAAAATAATTTCCTTTCTCCCAGGGTTTGATCTGAGCATGTGCTAATATACTTAAGTAGGAGCTGTGTCAGATGACACACAGAAATGAAATGTCTATTCATTCATTTCTGGTTTGGCAAGTTGCATACCACAAGACACATTTTACAGCCTTTTCCAGCAATAGAAATGCTTTTACTGTAAAATTTAAAACTATTTTCGTTTAAAAATTTTTAACAAATTGGAAAATTTTTGAAATTGAATTGTTTCTGGACCAGAGAAAGCACTATGAATAGAGACTACATATAAATAATTGAAAAGTGAATAAGAAGAAAAGCCAAGGATTCATTTGCATTTTTGAATAGAGCCAAATTTCACTTAATTATAAAGTAGTGGGCTTTAAACATATATTTTTAGTCAAGTCTGTAAAACTGCCAGATGCTAAAGTAACATCGATAGGCCAATTATGGATTGTGCTTCATTAACATAATCAGAGATTTTATAAAAGATAAAAAGCTTTCAAGGTTTGGATCTGAGACAAGGTCTTCAATGTCTCTACGTAACTTGGTCAAAAAATATACAGTGATTCAAATGCAGAGGAGTGAAAGCTAGCATCTCCCCCCTTATTTTCACTGGGTAACAAAACTGGGGCTCTAGCTATTATTATTCAATATTGCCCTTACCTGCTATAGTGGCAAAGAAAAGGTGTGTGTGGGGATCCTGGCATGACACTGCTAGGGAAATATTATCCCTTGATTGCTAATATTTAATACCTATCTACTCTATCATCACCTTATATTATCCATGTTTTGCAATATACTAAAACATCAACGGAGAAAACTTAAGCCACACTTTAGTGTATATGATGAATACATATATGAGGTCTTGTATAATGAAATATGTGACTGGGGTTTGGCTCAGTTGGTAGAGTGCAGCTCTGAGCTCTTTGAGGCCCTGGGTTTGATCCACAGCACTGTAAAAATGGGAGAAGTACGTTGCAGTCCACTCCAGAAACAATGCTAAAAGCTATCAGCCCTTGAAAACCCTAAGAGGTTTCCTATGAGTCAGACCCGACTCAAGGGCACCTAACCACAACATGGTGAAATGCAATGTAGGTTACATTTCCTATGGAAGTACCTAGTGAGTGCTGTTCCTATAGCCCCTTACCATCTCTCTTAGGTTACTTCTATGAGTTTAGTTTCATTTCTTATTCTTCACTAAAGATTAATTCTACATGAGAACAATTTAGTTCTTTAATCTGTCTGTAGTGGGGGAGTAGATCAAATAGAAACCTAATTCCAATTCCAATTAGCTCACTTGTCTTTTTATTGTATGCGTTCACATTAACATGGATACAAAGTTTCAACTGCTATGAATGGAAATTAGAATGGAAATCACAAAAGATAGTCTAGGCAGATTTTATTTTTATAAAGAAAGGTTGAAAATGTTGATTTAAGCAAAAAGACTTGCAAAAATGTGGATGGTTGCCTATTGTAGTTTTTAGTTTGCTTTTGAAATAGATTCCAGAATCAAATGAAACAGATACTAGATAAGACTTGTTTTTACTGGACCTGATGTGCCCTACTGGATCTTGGAATAATTTAACAATTAATGGAAATGGCAGAAGTGTTTTGCAGGTAGAATCTTTTCTGGAGTTATGATAATGCATTAAGCCACATAATTAGTTAATGTCCCCTCTTAAATCGGACTGAGAAAAACTTATATTTTATAATGGAGCCACATTATAGTAACCTCACGTCGTCTTACAGGCCTTCTTCCTAGTCCTCCCTCTCAACACAAAGGATGTACATTTCTGTGGACACCAATGAATGAAGACTCATGGAGTGAGGAATGAGCAGGCTAGAGCACTGCTCCAGTCACTAGAAATATATAACCAGTTTTGATGTTTTTCTTTCAGAAATTTGAAGTGAAGAGGCTTAGCATGAGTGAGACATTCACTATGTATTCTCTGATCATCCTCCACCTAGAAAATTCTGTGGTTGCAACTCCACAGTAGAGAAGTAAGATGGCTTGTTAAAGATCATTGGATGGTATTTTTAGATTAACTGATCTGGATTGATGACCCTAACAATTTTTATTTATTGTTTTAATAACATTGAAAGATCATGCAAATGAAAAATGTAAAAAAAATGCTACTGGCACGCAAGATAGGGCATTCAAGTATAAGACCATTCTCACACTCTTTAAATCAAGACCCAAGCTAGTCAACTAAAATTAATTAATTAATTAATTAATTAATATATTCATTGCAGTAGTGGGGGTTGAACACAGGGCCTCAAGCTTGCATGATTTCCAAGTACTGTACCATTGACCTGCACCCCAGCCCATTTTTTTACTTTTTGAGACAGAGTCTCACTAAATTACACAGACTGCCTATGGTCTCAAACTTAGGATCCTCCTGCCTCTGCCTCCAAAGTTGCTGGGATTAAAGGTGTGTGCCACTGTGCCTGGCTAAGAAAATTATTTTAAATGCACAATATTATTTTTTTTCTCATCCTCTTTCTTCTAGAGGGTGTTAATCTACTGGGCCTTTTTAGATTAGTAGAAAGTCCATATAGAATTGTGATATTACCTATGAAAAATAATATAATTGATAACTGTTTATATATTTACAAATGTTTAACACCAACAATGGGTAAACATTGTAGAAAGAAAGATTCATTTAACTTTCTGAATTTACTGGGTGCTTCTGCAGACACCTATCCTAGCATCTCAGGAGTCAGAGGAAAGGTTGCAAATTTGAGACCAGAGACAGCCTGTGTAACTTAGCAAGAGCCTTTCTCAAAATAAAAAGTAAAACATGGGCTGGGCATGCAGCCCTGGGTTAAGCACTCCAGTGCTGTTAAATAAAATAAATAAATAAATACATAAACAAACAAAGAAAACAAAAAACTTCTCTGAATTCAGTAGATAATGGTTGGATATTGTTTGTTGCTGTTAGGTGCCATGGAGTCTGTATCCAACTCATAGTGACCCTGTGTACAACAGGTGAGACACCATTGTCAGTGCTTCTCTGCTGTTCATAGGGTTTTCAATGGTGGACTGATTTTTGGGAGGGGGTTGCTGAGTCCATCTCCCAAGCCTACAGCATCTGATGTTCCCAGGCTGTCTCCCATCCAACTATTAACCAGGCCTGACCCTGCTTAGCTTCCAAGATCTGACAGGATTGGATGCCATAGGGCTATGGCTGCAAGCCAATGGTTGGATGTAGTACTCCAAATAGTCCTGATTTCTGCCAACCAATGTTTTAACCAGGTTGTGTTGAGTATTCTCTTCTCATCTTTTAACAATATCCTGGGCAACTCAGAAGATGGAAGCAGGAGACTTGCAAGTTGGAGGCCAGTATAACTTAGCAAGACCCTGGACCCTGTGTCAAAAATAAATACAAAAGGATCTGTAGGTGTGGCTCAGTGGTAGAGGGCTTGCTCTCTACTCAACCTACAGTATCTAAAAGAAACAAAGTAAACAAACACAAAACAATATCTGGAATAAATTCCAGAACTTTACAGTCACTTTAATTTCTAAAAGCCAGTCCAATTTTATGCTTTATTTTCATTTCATCCTGTGCCATCCTCCACCTGCTGGCCTGAGCAGGGTCTGCTATGTAGAGTGGCACTGGTGCTGGGCATGTCATCTCTGCAGAGCCTCCTTGTCCTCCTCTTCAGCACCTGGCTCCTCCAGAAAGCTGGTGACATGTGGCAAAGGAACAAGCTCTCTCCCCTTCCCTCCCTGCTGCTGTAGTTCTTATTATTGGTGGTCAGAGACTCTGTGGCTAACACTGCTTGTGTTCTGATAACCTCTATCCCACCTTAGCTCTGTCTCAGGAAGTTCATAATTCCTTGTTATTGGGTCCCCTTAATGAAGGTTAGCTCTCTTGGGTGGAGTACTTGCAAAATGATTTGAAGGAGCTCTCTTTGCTTAACCTGAGGGACGCACATAGATCCTTGCTATGACAGTTGCTGGGAAAACAAGCTGCTTTAGTGTAGCTTCTTTCTCTTCACTATGCTATCTCTTTAATTCCCTTTCTATGGTCAGTAATATGAGGTGGCAGTGAGAGAGTCTGTTGCTTAAACACATCTCCAAAAGAGGAACAAAGTGACAGTCTCCCCTTCTCAGTGAAGTCTCCAATTTTTAGATATTATTCCTTTTTAAACCATCCCACGCATACACCAACACTTGGAATTGGAGAGTTTATATCCTGGAGATAGGGGAAGAATACAGTGATGTTCTGTCTTACAATGATGGGTTCAATGCATACCGGAGGACCATTATCTTCAGATTTAGTGCGTCTTTGTCTTCTGTCTGCAAGCTTAGTCACTGATTTCTGAGAAACAGGAAGTGCCTTTCATCATCCTCCTACACATTGATATTAGGCTGTGCAAGGGAATTATGAAGAAAACAACCTAACAAACTCTTAGATAACACTTTACAATGAATTATCAAATACTCTACATCTTTTTCTATTATATATTTTACGTATATGAAGCCATTTAGTAGACTGTCGTATGTATAGTACAGTCATGATGATTATAAATAGCAGTATGCATATGGGGACACATTTTTAAGTGAAATACAGTACTACAAATATAAATTTTACCTTTTAATATTTTTGTGTCATTATATACAATAAGAGTTATGGTTTTACCACTTACATGTTTTCACTTTGTCTTCTTAATGCATAACCAGCATTTTTGATTTGCATGTGCACTGAAAAAATTCTGGACTTGATATCAAAAAGAATCCTTGATAGCCATGCTTGGTGGTGTACGTCTGTGAACCCAGCAGCTCGGGAGGTGGAGGCAGGAGGATCACAAGTTTGAGACCAGAGGCAGTCTGCATAATTTAGTGAGATGCTGTCTCAAAAACCAAAAAAAAAAAAAAAAACCAAACCAAACCAAAACAAACAAACAAAAAGGCTGGGGATGCAGCTCAGCTCAGTGGTCCAGCACTTGCAAAGCATGAAAGTGCGAGGCCCTGGGTTCAACCCTCAGTACCACACACACACACAAAAAAGTCCTGGTGACTACATTGGTATGTGACTTTGGGTAATTCCCTTTTCTGGAGTTTGTTTAGTGGCCTATCTATGACACTTCAAAGATTACTTGGTCTTTCATGGTATGCCTAATGCTAATACTAATTTTTAAGAAAATGTTATGGTATCAATAGCTTAGTGTTTTTGCTTAATTGTCATCTGTCATCTGATATTATTATGTCACCAGTAGCTTGATTGGTATTTATAACTTTTATGGAACTTTGTTGAAGTAGATCACTAGATGCTTTTGAGTTAAATATTCTGATCATTGGAGCCTAACAAGTTAGAAATGAAATGATAAGCATGTTTTATAGCTAAGCCCTGCTCATAAAGATGACTTTGAATATTATTAACAGTAGTTAAAATGAAACTGAGTTACTTTGATTTTTGTGCAAGACCAATCAATTTTTTCAAAATTAAGATTGTCCCTCTTTTAGTCTTATAGTTAGTTATTATTTGATAAGTCTATGAAAGATGATCTATTTCATTAAAATATTTAGTTTTCTAATCCATTAACTAGATGGCTTCAAAGTATGAAAACTTTAAGCAGTGCATATATAAGCAGAGCATAAACATGACTGCAAACTGGTAATACTTTTTTATTGGAAATTTTTAATGTGCACCTTAATGTGATTCATTCTGACATGCTTTTCATTGTGACATTTCCATATATGCATTTTGTTGTACATTATTCATATAGGTTCCCCCTTACCCTCTTGTATGCTTCCCCCCATCCCACTGGTAATAATTTGTGAAAATTCTTTCCTTTCAGTATGCTTCTGTCATTAATAGCAGATTTAGTTTACTATACTTATAATTGAATGGTAAAAGGATCAGCATGCTATGCACACAAGATGAGTTCCATGTTCTATATAAGCCATGAGATCATGTCCATAAGAAAATTTTCTTCAATGCATAATGTTTTCTTATTGCCATATCATATTTGAAACATTGTTTTTCTCACAAGAATTTGGTGGTTGTATTTATATTGCTTGTGTTTTGTTGTTATTTAGCCTGAATTATTCAGTTAGAACATTTGTTTGTCATAGAGCAATAATTGTCAAAATAATGTATCTTCGTGAGTTATCTCCATTTTTGATGTTATGCTTATGATTGATAGTATTTGGATTTCTTATAATGTTTCTTTTGTGGGATAGTTTTACTTTTGGAAATTTCAGTACCAAAAACATTGTCTTTCAAAGACCTCTTTTCCTTCTTGCCTTATTTTTCATTTGAATTTGTTTTCTCAGTAGAGAGATAATACTGTTTAGAAGCAGTGATATAGAAGATTACTTTTTGTTCTGATATTTAAAAAAAAATTATAGGGTTATTTATTTTGACTTCAATATTCAATGTGGAATCTGAGGAGACACATCATAGATTTTTCATACTGAATATATGCATTTAAAGAAAATAGATCCAAAACATATTTACAGCTGGGCACAGAAGTGCATGCCTGTAATCCTTGTAACTAGGGAGGCAGAGCCGGGAGGATTGAGAGTTTGAGGATAGAGGCAGCCTCTATAACATAGGGAGAACCTAATTCAAAATAAAACGTAAATAATGGGCTAGGGATACAGCCCAGTGGTAGAGCACTTACAAAGTAAAATAAAGGTGCTGGGATCAACCCCCAAGTACTGAAAAATAAAATAAAGTAAAATAAATAAAATGCAATAACCATATTATCAGTAATGTAAAGGTACTGCTGTTTTTTTTGTTTTTGTTTTTGTTTTTCATGTTTTTCATTTTATTTTTCATTTTCATTTTGTTTTTCATGCAAATTCTTCCATGGCTTGAGAGAATATACAGCCTACAGACTACTCAAAATTCATGAAGTTTGATGAGACTGAAATTTATTTTTAAGTGTGCAAATAAGAAACAATTTCCATTTCAGGTTCTTTTGGATCTGGCACAATACATAATTACAATTAACTGATTGGCAGCTTTTCCTTCCAGTGATTTAAAATCATTATACAGTTTGCGGCACTGTCCGCTTTCAAAGTTCTTTGATTGCTAATTTTAAGGACTGATACTCATTTCACAATGAGAAATTTTATATATTCAGAATTTGGAAAGCACGAAATTGTATTCATTTTTAATTTTTTACTTTAATAGAAACTTTAGAAGTGAGGAGGCAAGAAAAAGAGGTTTGATAATAAAAATTGAGACTGTTTCTAATTGATCATATCCAGAGTTTATTCAGCCCATTTCAGAGAAATTCTTTCATTTCTTTATGTTTTTTTAAACATATACCCACACACAAACACACAATGAAAAACAATAATGCCAATTTTTCCTATAGTCTTGTGTATTTAATTCACAATCTGACACACCACTTCAGAAATGTAGGTTAATCAATTTATTTCAACTTTGAGGTCTTATTTGCATTTGTTTCTCTAGAGAATGTGAGGAAATTTAGGGCTTTTAGTACAAATGCCACCCCATGTTTACTTTGTATATGTTTCCCTTTTTACCGCATAGAGTTTGTGAACCGTTTGATTGTCATTCATTGTTATTGAACTGCAAACATAGCAGTTATGCAAAAAATTCTGCTAAATTATAATTTGTGCTGTATTATTCTGACATTCTGTATAAGGAAACAAATATTTTCTTCTGGAAGCACACACACACACACACACACACAACACACACACACATACCCCCACACACACATGCAAAATGGAAATTGAAACGAAGATTTCCAATGACTAATTTTGATAGACTGTACTTCTCCACCTTTGAGATAGCTTGTATTTTTGTTCCAGAACCAAATAATAACTGAGTCAATTGGTTCTGTTACTAGTTATGGGTCTGTTCTTGCCCATATTTTCAACATGCCCTAAGGTTTGTAACACATTTTATTTATCTGTTCTGTCTTAAAGTAAAACACATTCATAGCTTTGAGGAATAGATGTGGTGATCGATCACTAAATGGAAAGCACAAAAAATGAGGAGCAGATGTTGCTTTCTGTCATTTTGTTTTGTTTTACATGTCACAGATTGAACTCATATAAAATTGTGTAGAAACACTGGATGATGCATACTTTCATAGTTCTATGGCTAAAGAACCCAGCTTCTGTGTTCCTTTTGATTAATCAGCCACAAAGCTAATTGTCTAGTTTTTTTTTTTCATGTTTCCCCTCCTACTCATTGATTTACCAATAAATCCTGAGTGAATACTTCTGGAGAAGGGGCTTATAGAGTGGTTTGGGAGTGAGGGAACAGAGAAATAGCAAAACTTTCCTTTGCTAGGCTGATGTCTGCCCTCCTTCCCAAGAGCTTTGGTCACTGGGGACTACATCAAATGTTACTGTTGGTCTGTCCATTTAAAACAATGTAATTTATTAAGTGTCTACAGCCATATCACCGTGGCATCTGATTCCATCTGATCTTGGAAGCTAAGCCGGGTTGAGCCTTGTTAGCCCTTGGATACGAGATAACTTGAGAATACTGGGAGCTGCTGATAAGAGAGAAGGACCCAGCAGCTCATTCCTGAAACAGTCAGCCATGGAAACCCCTGTGAATCGCAGAGAAGCAATGGCATAGAGCCAGGCAGAGCAAAGTGTCTGGTAGTGTTTTCTTTTGTTGCACATGGGGCAGCTATGAGTTCAATCCGATTCAGCAGGACCTAACAACAACATAACAATTGACTGAGTAATTTTTTAAATGCTTGAGTGATAGACCTTTAGAATGCTCCAGTCATTTGGAATTGAAGACTTAAAGTGGCAATGGCTTTATTTCTTAAGCAACATGGACTATTAAAGGATGTGCTTGTATGAGGAGAACTGAGATCATCATAACATGAGGAAAATTTTGAAACATATTTCTTATTTGGTGTTGATATAATTTATTTTTAATATAATAAATGTCCTAAAGAGCTATCAAGCCAATTAAAATATTTGACTTAGTATGAGAAGTTCAGGCTCAATTATTGTTTTCTTTTTTGCCATAGATTTTTCTGGTAATATAAAGACATTATGCTTCCAAAAATCTTTTTCTATGATAGTCACATTCCATGACTCTTACACTTTTCTTAATATTCTCTCTAAGCTACTTCATGTGTCACTGTTATACTGAAGTCCATGAAATAAATTTAGATTATACAGTAAAGAAAAAGTGGAAGTGTGGCAATTTTTTTTTTACTTGTCCTGTCACTGCCCAAGTCATATTGTGCAAATTGAATACTAGGTGATTCTTTAAAATAATTGAATGATTTGATTTTGCATTATAAATGCTGCTTAAAAGAAAGCTCACATTACATGGTTTATCATAATATATGCAACAATGAACTGGTAAATAAGACCTAACATGCCAATCTTTGCATCAATGGTTTCTTTTCTATTCATGCAGCTGCCAGATTTTTCTTCTTCACATGGTCTCATGCAAGCAAACAGTTGAGTGCTTCATTACATGGATCATTTGTGCTTCCTAGATAACCAGAAGGTGTAACTCTTGTGTTGACCAATTATAGGAGACTTCCCTTGAGGCCTTAGAAGAAAAATTTTTGAAAGAAATTCTTATCTGCTTTTCTTGACTGTCTCTCTGATGACTGATAACACATCTAAAGGCTAATATATGTTAGAAGCTGACACAGTTTGGAAGGGTGAATTGTGCCCTAGAGATCTGATTCTTTCCTTCACTGACTAGAATTCTACCATCATCTGTGTCTAGTGAATTTAGAAAAATCAACTTAGTGAGCAAACATAGCTATATTTATTTTTTAACATAATAAATAATGTATTTGTCAGAGCCCATCAAAATGATTGATAAAAATGTATTAACTTCATATGTGCAATATGTGGTAGAGGATACAGTTAAAACGAATTAGTTAAGCTAAGAAAAAAAGCAGTATAGGACACTCTAAACTTTGTTGTTGTTGTTGTTAGGTGCCAGCGAGTCGGTATCCAACTCATAGCGATCCTCTGTACAACGGGGAAACACTATTGTCAGTGCTTCTCTGCTGTTCATAGGGTTTTCAATGGCAGATTGATTTTTGGGAGGGGGTTGCCAGGTCCTTGTCCCAATCCTACAGCACCTGGTGTTCCCGGCGGTCTCCCATCCAGGTACTAACCAGGCCTGACCCTGCTTAGCTTCCGAGATCTGATGGGATCGGATGCCACAGGGCTATGGCTGCAGGCCTCTAAACTTTAGTTGGCTTAAATTTAAGATCAAATTTAAGAAATGTTTAAATTATACAGGACCATTTTATCAATTTAATATCTTTCTATTTAACATGTTTGGTTTTCGTTTTTGTTTTGTTTCTGTTAGATTTTGGGTTGTATTTTTTGAAGAGTTCCATGTATAATGCAACTCCTCTTTTCATAAGGAGAAAGAAGAAAAGAATTGCATATTTATTCAGTAATTTTATCTTTATGTTGGTACTATTTGGTAACCTATGGAATGTTTTAGTTACATAAAGTTTATACAGCCTTAAAATTTAGATCTAAATAGTCAATAATTATGCAAATGAGGGGACTATAAGAAGATGACATATGATAATAACAATCATTAATACCTAATTCAGCTGGAGATATATCATTGGTATAGTGCTTGCCTAGCATATGAAGACTCTAGGTTTGATTCTCAGCACTGGAAAACAAACGAATAAAAATCTTACTTAAATACTTAATTGGACTAAAATTTTATAATTTGCACAGATTAGAAGTATAGGTGAACGTTAGAGGAGCATTTAAAGGATAAAGTTTTTAGATGTAAAGTGAATATATTGAAAAAAAGCCAGGGAAATACCACAAAGATTTTTGAGGAAGGACAAAATGGATAAAGGCATATCAAAAGCTGAAACAATTTTCTTTTTTGTGAGATTCTGAAAAATAAGAAAGCTGTGCCATCTTTTTCTTTCATTTGACAAATACATAGAAAAGTCCAAGAACATCATATAATAACTTAGTATGTAACTGCTGGAGGGTTAAGCTATTGGGTGTTCTCTAATGCAGGCAGCTTAAACTATTAGAGAATGAGTGGCTTCTATATGGTTGTACTATCTTCATCCATCTTTCATAAGAAATATTTCTTTATTAGAGAAATATGTGTTCCTTTCCTCACAAATCTTCTGCATTTTTACTTTTACTTTTATTCATTTTGTATATATAAAAAATGGAGAAATACTAATATCTTCAGGGGAAGTACCAACTCTTAAAAGAGGGTTAATTGATAGGATCTTTTCATTTGGCTCATTTGCTGATAATAAGTTGGTAGACACTGAATTGTGCTAATTCAAGGAAAAGACACCGTAGTCCATGAAGACTTAGTCATATTCTGTGTGTTCTTATGTTTTTCATCTATAAAATGGGAATAATTTTAATACCTATTTTATAGGATTTTGAGTAGATAATGTGTATAGCAAGCTCAAAATGTGGAAAAAGTTCAATGACTGTTGCCTAATTATATTGTGGTAGGAAAAAGAAGGGTTGGGATTTTAAAATGGTTGTTAAGCTTCTTCCATGAGAATATTCAATAATTTAAAATCTCGTTTGAATGGTGTATTAAAATCATATTCTGCTTTATCTAGTTAAAGATCTGTTCACTTCATCTGGGTACTGAAATGACCAGATGTTAAGCATGTGCTATTAGATTCACACCATGTTCAAACCAAGTGATGCCATGCCAAGCTTTATGAGTAGATTTCTTATAATGATCCAGGAAAACAAGGCCATGAGATTTCAGGTCACTGCCCAAGGTTCAGTATGTTCAACCTAAAAGACTCTATACCAAATTCAAATTTCAAATAGTAATTTAGCACAACAAAACAGCAAAGTGTGGTTAGTTCAAATGTATACATTGTGTTGTTGTTGTTGTTAGGTGCCGTTGAGTCGGTATCCGACTCATAGCGACCCTCCGTACAACAGGGGAAACACTATTGTCAGTGCTTCTCTGCTGTGCATAGGGTTTTCAATGGCAGATTGATTTTTGAGAGGGGGTTGCCAGGTCCTTCTCCCAAGCCTGCAGCACCTGGTCTTCCCAGGTGGTCTCCCATCCAGGTACTAACCAGGCCCGACCCTGCTTAGCTTCCAAGATCTGATGGATTGGATGCCACAGGGCTACAGCTGCAGGCGTATACATTGTAGAGATTTTTAAAATGTTATTTTGTAAATTTTAAAACTGTGACCTTAATTACTGTAAGACTCTATGTAGTTTATGTTTTTATTTATTTAAGAAACATCATGAAATTATTTAAAGATAGAAGTTCTTAACATCATATTGTCTTTAAAGGGAATTTATGTAGTACTTAAGTTTAAGACACACCTTAAGAGACTAGAACACATTTTAATGGAGTAGTTTTGGGTATTTTGCCCAGAGCTATGATTAAGTATCAGCTGTGCTTGGGCTCTGGGTTGAGGGAAAAGTAATAGTTTGCTTTTAGGGAGAAAAGTGAGAAGATATCACAAGAATGGTGAGAAGCACTGAAAAGCAAATGCTTCATATTTCAGAATCTACCCACAATGACCATTCTTTGTTTTAGCTTACAAAAATTTCATCAAATTATGTTTGTCATACATTATGATTTCCCTTATTTGGCTTGGTGGCTAATGATGAAATATGGGACTCAGGGCAGGAATCGAGCATGTGGCTACTTTTCAGTTCATTCTATTGGCAGGATATAGACCTTAACCATATGGTAAGGCAGGTTGCTTGCACTCATTCTAGAGGTTTATTCATGTCTGCCTGCTGCAAGAAATTAGCACTGTTCACACTTGTTTAGCCTTAATAAAAATCTTTTTAGCTGAGGCACAGGGATAAGGTCACCATCTGCCACATAGAAATGGCAATATCAAATGAGCAACAGGAGGGAGGGGGTTTTCATTCTTAGAGACTTTTAGAAAGAACTTCAAATGCATTAAGCATTAATTACCCTCTTCACCAGTTTAGACCATAATATACATTTGACATTAGTATTTGTATTATAAAATCTATCTATGTATACTGCCTGGCATTCCTAGAAATAGCATTATTGGTAGATTTTAATAATATAAATGCCTTTATGATCAAATGTATAATGCCTGTGCCAGCCACTGTGTGAAACTTGAGCTGAGATGGCTGAGTGAGCATATTTTGTTTTAGGTAGATTACAGACTAAGAACTTCCTTGATGAAAAAGTAAATATTTACTGTAACAATGTTAATGGAATTTTGTAATTAATAAATTCATTGAGGATTAAGAAAAGTTAATTAATATAATGTTTAAACCTAAGTTTTTGTAGAGGGGATTTTCTTGAGTCCTTTGAAATTGTTAGGTACTTATTAAATCTGGTTCTATCAACAGAATTTTAGTTATGAAAAGACAGCCAAAGTATTTAAATAATACTTCTATTGTTATACATTTGGATCTTATGTATTACTGTGAATGCTTAACTTGCCTCATATATTCCATAAAAATCACAATTAATGGTGACTTGATAAATGATTAAAATGGCTTAAAATAAGATCAAATATGGGATTTTTAAAGTTGCATTAATTCAAAGGAATGAAAATATTACTTTATTTAGGTTTTTATCACATCTAATTCAAGAAGTAATTTCATGATAAATGGAGAAAAGATTGAGTTTGTCCAAGATTTTGCTTTACTTGGTTTGATAATCAACACCCACAGAAGCAGCAGTCAAGAAATCAAAAGACACATTCCACTGGGAAGAGCTGTTACAAAAGTCCTCTTTAAAGTATTGAAAAGTAAAGATGTCACATTGAAGCTGAAGATATGCCCGATTCATGCCATAGTATTTTCAGTCACCTCATATACTTGTGAAAGCTGGCCATTGGGTAAGAGAGACAGGAGAAGAATTGATACTTCTGAATTATGATGCTGGAAACAAATATTGAATGTACCATGGACTGCCAAAAGATCCAAGAGATTTGTCCTAGAAGAAGTGCAACAAGAGTGTTCCTTGGAAGCAAGGGTGGCTAGACCTCATCTAACATCTTTTGGACATGTTGTCAGGAAAGATCAATCTCTGGAAAAAGACATTATGTTTGGGAGAGTGATGAGTCAACAAAAAACAGAAGACTCAACTTGATGAAGTGACAGTGTCAGCAACAATGGACTTAAACATAAAAAAGATTGTATGTATGGTATAGTGTTGGGGATTGTTTCCTTCTGTTGTATACAGGGTCACTATGAGTTGGACCTGACTCAAAGGCACCTAACAGCAATAACAACACATTTAAAAAGTAGGGTTATAAATTGAAGTTTGAGCCAGATGCCACGGCATACACTTGTTAACATTGGTGACTCAGTAGTCTAAGACTGGAGGATTTTGATTTCAAGGCCAGAGTTGGGCTGCAAAATTTAGAGGACCCTAACACAAATTAAAAATTTAAAAAGGACTGAGGGCATCCCTCAGTTGTGGAACATTTGTTAAGCACACATGAAGCTGCTGATACTGAATAAAATTTGAAGTCTGGCTTGGGTGTAGTGGTGCAAATCTGTAATCCCAGCATTAGGGAGACTGAGGCAGGAAGATAATAAATTCAGGGTGAGGCTGGGTTTTATAGGGGGACTTTGTCTCAAAAAATTTGAAGTTTGAGACTAATGGTAATGAATATAATACAGATTTTTCTTTAATCTACCATTTTTACCTGTTTTGGTAATATTTATTCTTCTTTTGTATATTATTTCTAGAAGTAGAACCTTAAATTTTCACACATATATTGGCATTTTCATTGAAGTATGTTATCATACTGACTCTAGTTACAAAATCAGTAGACTTTTGTTTGAGGAGAAAATGCAGTAAAACATGGAAGTAGGCACCAAATAACAAGAATGAATCAGAAAGTTGATAGCTTATCCTTATTTTGGTTTTAAAAAATGTGTCTTACACAATTACACAAATTGTGACAGGAAATGTCTAGACAGGTGTAAGCACTCATTTCTATTGCTACAGTCACTAATCTCATTTCTTTGACCTCCTTTTTCTCTGTAATCTTTACTTCTTAGCAGTCTGTACCATTTATTATAACTTTATTAGCAATGATCATGAGAATATCTGTTTAAAAGGTGCTGCTGTAAAGCAATATTTGTTGGATGATTATATCATACGATTATTCCCTTCTCAGTGAAGGAGAATTTTTTTTCTTAGATACTTTTAAGATTAATATGACACTCTCATGGTTGAATATCAGCCTAGTCATTTATCATTGTGGCTGTTTCTCCTATTTGTTCATCTAGAACACTGCATGGTGATTAGGAGACAAAAAACTTGATCTGAGGGCTACAAAACATTTGAATTTTTAAATTAGCTGTAAAAATTAATATTACAATTTTTAGTTGGGAAATGCTTTTACTGATGAAATTATTATTTTTTTAAAGATCTCACCATCATTTTCATTGGCTAACTTTAACTCTTCTTGCTCATTACAGCAGTAGGATAGTAATATGAATACTCAAGCTATTGATTTGATAAAATAGATATTGTTACTGATATTTTTGGCACATTTACTGTTAAATGGTAATGCTTACCTATCCTTAATCTTTGCCTTCAGAAACCATTATACTTCACTTTTGTGAATGAACCACAAAATTTGTGTCATTTTGGATGTTTCATGATCTCTTGAATTATTTGGACGATACTTTTAATTGCCTAATGTAAAATTTTTTATTCAAAAAAATTCCAATTTTGAAGGGCAGAACTCATGCTAGATTTGACAGTGAACAGGGTAGGAATTACTAACTCTGGTAAACCTATAAAGTAACTCACATATCAAAAAAATTTAAATAACATTGTCATCCACATTTTCTACTGGTCCCATGCAAGTTAAATTCCTTCCCGAAGTTTCTTCATATTTGCTGAGGCACATTCAAGGTCATTCTGTCAAAATCTTTCTCCTTGTTCTGGACAGGTTTCTGTTATGCATTGCATCGACTAAGTAGAGAAACCATGTCTCTTCATCAATGTGTACAAAATAAAAATTTATACCAGCTATTCTCAAGAGCAGTATACTTTGTTGATGACTTTAGAGAAGCAAAAGGGAAGAGTCAACTCACATCAATTGAAATGACTTAAGTTGGAACTTAGTCAACTTTACTATTATATTATCTTTCAGGATTTCAGGTGGCCCCAATTTCATAGCATTCTACTGGTTTCCCTCTCCACCTCTTTTCCTAACATCCTATCTAATGCTCTTTTTTTCTGTATGGGATAAAACCAACTTACATTTTCTACTACAAATGAAATTTTATTATTCTACTTCCTACAAAGCCTCAGTTTTGCTCTGTTGCCTTAGTTTCTACCTCTGCCAAAACATTTCTTTCTATAAGCTGGTAAGACATTTTCCCAGATGAAGAAAGATTCCTCTGTAATAGAAATTCTTGTACCAGCTGTTAAGATAGATTTATTTTTATGTTGCTACCAAGATTTTCCTTTGCAGATTGCCTACTCAAAATTGTACTAGATGCTTAAAAAAACTGAGATAAATGCAAAATGGCATCTATGCTCAGCAGTCCTTAACTTTGCTTTTTTCTTAGGCTTTTTTGTTAGTCTTAAAAGTATTATTAGCTGACTGAAAAAAAAGTAGACATGTTTTCCAATGAAAGATAATGGTAGAGAGACATAAAATCAAGTACTGAGATTCTAAAAGTAATGAAAAAATTAGCATGAAGAAATCCATGAACATCAGGCAAATGGGTCAAGAATAGTGTGTTGCAAACAGGAATGATGTAGGGAAACATGAAATGGAAATGTGTTATGGAAATTTAAAAACAAGCCCATCTCAACAATCCCGTTCGTGTTAGTGCACCTAAAACTTAAATACTTAGGAATCAATCTAACCAAATACCTTGAAGATCTCTACAAGGAAACTTCAAAACATTAAAGAAGGAAATTGCAGAGGATATTAGAAGGTGGAAGGACATCTCTTGATCATGGATTGGGAGAATCAAAATTGTAAAAATAGTATATTACCAAAAGCAATAAATGGAGAAAAGATTGAGGTTGTCCATGATTTTGTTCTACTTGGTTGTACAATCAACACCCATGGAAGCATCAGTTAAGAAATCAAAACACATTTCTTTGGGAAAAGCTGTGGCAAAAGATCTCTTTAAAGTATTGAAAAGTAAAGATGTCACATTGAAGATGAAGGTGTGCCTGACTCATGCCATGGTATTTTCAGCTACATAATATGGTTGTAAAAGCTGGGCATTGAACAAGGGAGACAGGAGAAGAATTAAGGCTTTTGAATTATGGTGCTGGAGATGAATATGGAATACACCATAGATTGCCAAAAGAACCAACAGATCTGTCCTAGAAGAAGGGCAACCAGAGTGCTTCTTGAAAGCAAGGATGGCTAGACTGCTTCTTATGTATTTTGGATATGTAGTCAGGAAGGACGAATCCCTGGAGAAGGACATTATGTTTGGGAGAGTGGCAGATCAATGAAAAAAAAAAAAAAAAAAGGAAAACCCTCCACTAGATGGATTGATATAGTGTCTGCAACAATGAGCTTACACATAAAGAAGATCATGAGCCTGGCACAGAATTGGGGAGTGTTTTGATCTGTTGTATATAGGGTCACTATGATTTGGACCTGACTCAATGACACCTAACAACAACTACAACAACCAAAAACAATTCCCAGATTTAATGCAATCCCCAATGACACACTTTGGAGAAACAGAAATAACAATCCAAAAATTCATATGGAAATACAAAAGACCACTTCTAGCCAAAACAATCTTAAGCTGCAAAAACTAGTGCAGGTGGGATCACAATCTCTGACTTTAAACTATACTACAGGACTATAGTAGCAAAAACAGCTTGGTACTGGCACAAAAATGGGCCTGAAGACCAGTAGAACAGAATTGAAGACCCGGAGATACACCAACAAAACTATAGCCACCTGATCTTTGACAAAGGAGATAAACAGGGAAATTGGAGAAAAGATAGCCTCTTCAACAAATGGTGCTGGGCAACTTGGATTTCCATCTGTAGAAAAAGAAAACAGATCCATACCGCTCAATTTACAGGAGAATCAACTTGAAGTGGATAAAAGATCTCAACATAAAACCAGAAACTTTAAAAAACTACTAGAAGAAAATCTAGGAAACACATTCCAACACGTAGATGTTAGTAAGACTCCAATTGCTCAGGAAATCACACCAACATTAGACAAATGGAATTACATGAAATTAAAACCTTCTGTACAGCAAAGGAACTAATCAACAGAGTTAAGGAAGAGCCCATTGAATGGGAGAAAATCTTCACATCTTACACATCTGACAGAGGACTAATTTCTAGAATTTACACAGAACTCGAGAAAGCAATTCCCAAAACAACAAATAATCCAAGTGGACAAAGAAGTTGAACAGATAGTTCTCGAATAAAGAAGTTCCTAACACTATGAAATACATGAAAATGTGCTCAATATCCCTGGCCATTAGGGAAATGAAAATAAAAACAACTCTGAGATTCCACCTAACTCCAGTAAGAATGACCAAGATTAACAAAACAAATAATAGCAAATGCTGGTGAGGTTGTAGCTCAAAAGGAACCTTCTCACACTGTTGGTGGGACTGTGAATTGGTTCATCCACTTTGGAAATTAATATGGAAATACCACAGAAAACTAAATATAGATCTGCATATGACCCACCTATACCACTACTGAGAATATACTCAAAGGGAGGCAAGTCATCACACCACAGAGACACTTGCATCTCCATATTCAATGCAGCACTTTTTACAATAGCAAGGATGTGGAACCAACCAAGGTGCCCATCAACAGAAGAATGGATTAAAAAATTATGGTATAGATGCTCAATGGAATCCTACCGAGCAATAAAAAAGTGAAATAATGTCATTTTCAGCAGAATGGATGGAGCTGGAGAACATCATCTTAAGCGAATGAACACAAGCTCAAAAAGAGAAATACCATATGTTCTCATTTATATAGGAGCTGAATCTTACTTAAAGGAAGAAAAAATCCTACAACATAGCATAAGTTGATATATAAAAATGCACAATTAAACTTAGCAAAGAAGGGACAATGTAAAGAGTAGAAAGAAGGGGGAGGGAAATAGTACAGGGAAGTGAAGATTGCAGAAGGTGGGATGGGGAGGAGAATCAATGTAGAGGGATAAATGGGGAGAGGATAATTTCAATGTAAACAGCACAACTTCATGAATACAATGGAAAAACATGGGAATATAACCAAATATACATTTGGGTTTTATTACATATTAGTCATAAGACTTCATAAACCTTGTAAATTGATAAAAGTATAACCAAAGGTGATATAATAGCTGCATAATAGAAAAAACCAATGCTGTATTACTCTGTACCCCACCAATATTTACCAATAAGTGGAGAAAAAAAAGCCCATCTTTAAACCCAAGGGTAATTTTGATGTCAAAATAACACTGTTCCTGGTTGATATTACTCTAAAGTTTATATAATTTAAAAAGTCCATATTGATTGTGATTTTCTTTAGTATAACTCAGGAAATATATTGCTCTGGTATTTTTCAGGGACTCTCTTTAGTTGGGGTTGGAAATTAATAGCTTAATTTTTGAAACATTTTTCTTTCTTAAACGAGTGTATAATGTGTCATTTGGAATTAATGCAGAAGGCTACTCTGTTTCAGCCAGTGTACCCTAAGCAAACCCTGAAGAAATCTTCATGTTTTGTTATGAGTGAAGCAATAATTATTAATTCACAATCAATTTCCACCCCACATATGAAGACTAAAGAGAGTATCCTTGGGTATTAGATATAATACTATAGGACTGTTATGTAGAGAGTATTGTTTACAAGATAACATTTGTAAAACCATGCTTTTTAATATTTTAAAAATATTTCCAATTCATTTAAAGCTTGCACACATTTGCATCAATTCAAAAGGCAACTCTAGATTATTTTTGAATACTAAATGCATAACATTTTCAGGAAAATACAATTTTATTTCTTTAAATTATAAAGAAGATTAAGAAATATTTGAAATTCATTTGCCACTTGGAAGTAGTGGATTTTGAATTTAATTAGTGAATGTAACCAGATGTATCTCGCTGGTTATTACATATACTAGTAAAATCAAAGGCATATATTTTTATTCTCTTCAGTAAAGTTGAACTTTTTCACAGAGAATCAATCATGCAACAAACATTTAATGAGCAACTACTATTGTCAGGCCTATGCTCAGAATTGGAAGACCAAAATGAATGGTGCTCCCATTTCTGAATACATTTATCCATTTTATCTGCAGTGAAGACAGTGTTTATAAGTAATACATCTCTGATGACTATGGCCCCAAAGGAAATGGGAAGCAAAAGATGGATATCCACCACAGACAGGGAAATTGAGGAATCACAGAGCAGATGATACCATCTTGACATTAGAAGTTATTGTGAATGGGGCAGGCTGGAAAAAGCATTTTTATGCAGACAAAGCATTATGAGTAAAAGTTTGGCAGTGAGGTACCATGCTATGCTATCAAGGCACATCAAGTAACTCCATTTGCCTAGAAGAAAGGGTTTGTGTGAGGAGAGAGCTGAAGATGAGGTTACAGAGAAAAGCATGAATGAAATAAGAAAAAGCTTTGTGATTTAAGCTAAGGCTTTTGAGAAAGGGAATAGCACCGGATTTATATTTTATGAAAATCGTTCCAGAAGTAATGTAAATGTGAGATGTGTTTGAGGACTAATGATGTTTCAGTAGATTTGAAGCATAGAGACAACATGAGTCATGTTAAAGAACTATTAGTCTAAGCTAAGCAAAAAAATAGCCCATCTATATTAAAGTAGTAGGAATGGGAATAGAGAAGTGGTGAACAGGACAGTTGATTCCATGTGACTTAGGATCTAGTGAGAACTGATGAGAAAGCAGAACTCTAAAGCAATGTCTGTTACCTACAATTTAAGTATAGTTGTTTTACAGTGTTTATAAGACAGTGATTTTGCTTGTTATTTTAACAAATTGTACAAAATGAGACCTAGAATTATTTTGTTTTTGGTAATTTTAATAAGTAATTATTTGTGTCTAATGTGTAACTTTTATACATTGGCTATATGATATAAAATATTTAAGTATAATAACATTACAAATGCATTGCAGCAGGTGTGTCATTGTTCGGCGCAGTAGAGTCAGCTCCAATTCATCGTGACCCTTTGTACAACACTATGAAACACTTGCTGACATTGTGCCATGCCCATCACCATGTCAGTGTTTCTTTGCTATTCATAGGGCTGTCAGTGACCAATTGTTTCTGGAGTAGCCTGCTGGGTCCTTCTCCCAAGCCTATAGCACCTGGTATTCCCTGTGGTTTCCCATCCAAGGACTAACCAGGCCTGACCCTGCTTAGTTTCCAAGATCAGTCGGGCTGGGATGCCAGGTTGGTATGGCTATAGATACAGCAGTTACATATTATACTATATTATGTGTTTTTCTAAATTGATGGACAGAGTCTTCAAATCTTGTTTCTTTATTGACCTAAAATGGTGCAGAGTGTATAGTGGGACACTTGATAATTTATAAAATTCTACTACCTGAAATTTGTCTTCGAAAATTTCATTGTGACAGATGCTATGCTAGGCAAGGGACAATGTCAACTCTTATAAAGATTTTTTACTGTCAAACAATACTTGTTAAAGAAACACCTTCCCCTCCTTTTGGATCATATACAGTAAGATTGGACACAGAAATGCTCCTTCTGAAATTCTTGAGTCAATGCCAGCCTAGCTGCTTTTCTGAGCCACCTCCTTCTTAAACATGTATATCTTTTGAATAGAATGTGCACTAACTCTTCATTACAATCCATCCTGTTTAAAATTTTCATAAAACTGAAAATTTTCTATAACTCTTTTTTTTTCTGTTATTGCCCTGTATCAGTTATATTTGTTTTTATTTTTGGTTCACTTTCTTTTTCTCAATGATATAGTTATTTAAGATAAATATTCATAAGGATCTTTTACTAACACATAACTTAGATTGTAATGAAAGATATTAGGCAGCCCATTACAGTGTTTTCTAGACTTTTTCAAGTGTGGGAAATTGCATCAGTGGTTTATAACTTGACCTTTTTAATTTTTTTAATAACTTGACAATCAACCTTATTTTCATTTATCCTAGATATTCTGTAAATCTACTGATTACAAGATGATAAAGAAAAAGCTGAGAATTTTAGTTGAATAGATAATAATCTCAATTGCTTTGTTCTTTTGATAGCATGAATAAATTATTCTTCATCCATATTTGATAGCATATGTTATACTCCTTAATACATTTATAGGCATCTACTTCCAGAGTGAAAACTATCCTGATGCTATGGTTTATTTATTTAGCTTTTCAATGAAAACTGAACAGAGCATTGACTATTTCCCCCAGTCCTACTATACCCCCTATATTAATACTTCAGCATATTACCTCCAATGTATTTTCTGAAAAATTTTTCTTGGGAATGCTATCATGCTTTTTAAGAATAACTTAAAATACATTCTATTTTGAAATATTGCTAATTGATTATCATACTGTATTTCTATTACATTTAAAATGTACAAAGTATGATTGAAAGATATAGTGAATGTTTAAATTAAAAAATGATTACAATAAAAGACACATTGCCACTAATCTCCTCAAAGTACTCCCCATGGCTTCAAACACACTTAACCCACCATTCTTGACAGTTTCTAAAGCAGTTCTGGAAGTCTTCTTTCATGAGTGTCTTTAGTTGTGCTGTCCTGGCAGCCTCATATCCCGCATCAGTTCAAAACATTCAACTTTCATGGTCATTTTGACAGGGAGGAAAAGCCAGAAGTTGCATGGTGCCATATCTGGTGAATAAGTTGGATGAGTACACACCGTGATGTTTTTATTTGACAGAAATTCCCCTACCAAAAGCCATGTATAACACAGAATGTTGTCATGATCGAAGATGAAACCAAAGATGCTTAGGAAAGAGACTTCTAAAATTGCTTCAGAAAGTGGCAAGAATGGTGAAATAAGTGTGTTCGAAGCCAGGGGAATATTTTGAGGGGGATTAAGGGCAATGTGTCTTTCACTGTAATACTTTTTTAAAATTTAAACATTAATCACATTTTTGATCACACCATGTATATATGTGGTTATATGTATGTATGTCTATTGGATATACTAAGTTGGCATTTATGGCTAATGTGAGGAAATGTTTGGTTTTATAATAACATCATATTTAAGCCATTGTGTCTTAGGGTAGTAAAAGCTTCAAGTATATTATTATCGTAGGTAATTGGGATTTTTCTCAGGTGTCAGAGAAATTTGAGGTAAAATATTTCTTTAACCTAGAAAACATACAATTGGCTTTTCTCAGCAATTCCTGTGTTTATCTTAATGCTTATATAGATCATATATTTTTAGATAAGTATGAAATTATAGGTACAGCTTTATAAGTTCAAAATGCTTTTGCTATTATTGACAAATAATCACTGGAAACATTTATCATTTTTATTGGCATAGCTGACAGACAGCAGACTGCTACTGTCTTGAAGGAATCAAGCTGTAGAAGAATGCCATAATTCAATTGAAACACATTTCTCCTATCAGGAAAACTAAATAGCATCACATACCCTTGACTTTACATAGTGTGATGACAACAACCTTGACTAAACACAGACCATTTACTTCAGCAAACAGATTTCGCTTAAGTATTAGTATGCTAAATATTGTATCTTACTTCAAATTATGTAAACTAGTTATAGCTCCAGAATTATATATTGTGAAGGGAATTTAGTAAAGAGATAATTCAATTTCTTATGTTCGTAGGTGAGAAGGTTTAAATTCCGTAAAGCTCATATAATTTTCCTAAGATCAAGCAGCTGGTTTGTGGCTGAATGAGGATATAATGCAGGAACGATGATTCTAGCCCAATCAAGAATTGTTTTTTCCATTGTGTCATACTTAAGAATTTTAGGCATAATAAACTACTTTGAATGATCAGTAATTTTTCTTTAATCTTTCAAATACCAATGTTTTCTTTTATGGTAACTTTGTGTTACTTTTTTTTAAAAGCTAAATTTTTACATGGAAATACACCTGTAAAATCTTGGGGAACCTATGATATTTACATAAACTACAGTGATAACCTTGTACAGTAGTAGTTGTTTTAGTCGTTAAATCTGGAAAGTAATTCTTATGGAATTTAGAGAAGGATTTACCCAATGAATATTAGTAGATTTGATTACAGTAGTCAGGGATATTTTATAGAGAAAAGGCCAATTATATTGAATTATACTTGGGTGCTAAAATATGAACATAAAATGAAAGCCTTTAATATCAATATTTGTTTTAGAAAAAGAACACCATTACAGCTACATTTCTGCATAATAGGCAAAGAAAAGCAATAGTTCTTTGGAAATATGGTATGTGATGCAATGGAGTTCTTACATTTTCAATTTATGCTGCCATTTTTCTGTTTGGCAGAAAGTGTAATTAGGTGGTACTGTTGTGCTATTTTGTATTTAGTAAAATAACTTTACTTGTTTTTAGGGGAAAGCTGGTATTATGTGTATAAAGTAATATGATGTGAAATTTATAGATTTTCTTTCTTTCTTTCTTTCTTTTTTTTGTGTGTGGTACTGGGGGTTGAACCCA